>JANZLQ010000007.1:34656051-34676929 GCA_026212715.1 Elanus axillaris | reverse complement strand
ACCGTGGGACGTCACATTTGGGAAATAACGGGGTGGGGTGGGGGTGGGGATCGCTGCTCGAGGACTAACTGGGTGTCAGTCGGCAGGTGATGAGCAATTCCACTGAGCATCACTTGTATATTCCAATCCTTTTGTTATTACTATTGTCATTAGTGTTGTCATTATTAGTTTCTTCTTTTCTGTTCTATTAGACAGTTCTTATCTCAACCCTCGAGTTTTACTTCTTTTCCCGATTTTCTCCCCCATCCCACTGGGTGGGGGGGTGTGAGTGAGTGGCTGCGTGGTATTTAGTTGCTGGCTGGGGTTAAACCACGACACACTGGAAGATCAATATATACTGATATGTGCAAGGGGAAGCAAAGGGACCCTATGGTGATATTCAAGGTTGACTTCAGCAGCCTGATCCACCCAAGCTGCCACCCAAGTTCACTTCACACCCATCTGAACAGCACAAACCTTGGTTTAGAGACCCATCATCTCCCTAAAAGCCCATCTCTGGAGGACTGGCCTCTCCCCAAGGGCTTGCCATGCTCTCTCCAAGTGTAGGGCTGAGGACCCAGCCACCATGGGGTCGGCATTCAAGGGCTGGGGTGACAAAACCCATGGAAATGCAGTGAGGGGACAAACATTGCCAGGGTCAGCCCCACAGCAGGCCACTCAGCACAGCAGCCATGGTCCTTCCCATCCCACCTCACCGCAGCTCCTTTGGGGCCACAGGCACCCCAGCTTTGTCACACCACCTGCACTTGACACCAGCTTTTTTCCCTGAAGTTTCAGCTTCCACTTTTGCCCACTTTTGTAACTTCAGCAGCTATTACCAAAAGTCCTGGCAGTACTTGCACACCATACCATACCCAGGCAGTTGTGGATCCTGTGCCTGCCTGAGTGGGAGGGAAGGGGAGAAGTAAAGTGTGCTGCCATCCTCATGCCAGCACTGCCTACTGGGTGCATGCCATCCCTCCCTCCCTCCTGCTTACCTGGCAGTGGTGAAGCCCCACATCCAGAGCACATTAAACGTAAATATTACAAATGCTGTTCCGGGTTCCTCACACTCTTTTGCACATGCCACCAGCCTCAACTCCCTCAAGGTGTTTTCTGTCCATCTGTTCCCTTTTATGGGGACATGTCATCATGTTGCCTCTGTTAGCTCCTTCCCTTTGTCCTGTTTGCTGAGGTCTATGCTTGCTTTTCATCTGAGGCTTACAAAAGAGTTCAAGTCTGTGTCATGGACTAGTCATACATTGGAATAGAGCCTCCTACGTCCCCTGGCTTTTATTTCTGGAATGGGTCTGCATGCAGGAACACTATGGCTAAATATTAAATATCCAAAAGCACCCACAGCTGTTGTGAACTGATTCTTAAAGAATATATTCAGTTGAAACCAAATCAGGTGTTAGTAATTCAAATTTTAAAACTAAAGGAAATTCTAAAACCAAATTCACTAAAAAGAAAGAAATTTCAATCATATTTAATTTTAAAGTTGCAGGAGTCAGATTGGAGTATTTTGCAGAATTAAAATAGATTCACGAAATGCTTCACTGTCACCAAAATGGCAGGGTTTTGGCCCAGAATTGTGTTTGAAAAATGTCATTGAGCAGGTACAGTGATCTTATGGCAGGTGCTCTCCTGCCAGATCTCATAAGTGAGTAATATGTCTTTCAGTAGTTCACATGTTTCTTTGAGAGATAAAAAGAATAGTGTGAAAACAATCTAAGCTTTCATTTCTTTAACTGTGCTTTAACTCAGGTTGTTGTACAGAAGAGCTGAAAATATTATCCTGAGGGCCCTATAGACTTAGAAACTAGCAAGCAAATAAAAGAAGCCCAGAAGTGTTAATCTGACTGTTCTTGTTCCTGCTGTTGCTGTATTTGTTACTTGGGGGGGGTGGGTGGCGGTGGTGGGGGTGGAATCACCGTTTTCAGTCTGTCCTGTAGTTTTGGAGTCTGATCTCATAACATTTGAATGCCCGACCAAGGTGCACATCAGTCCCTCTTGCTTTCCCCTTCACCCAGTAGTGTTCTTCTAACTTTTCTGTATTCTTCCCTCAGTATAACAGGTGTCCTTGTTAATATGGTGCCAATTTATGAGTCCTGGGGGAGGAAGTTCAAAGCAGTTTTTTAAAGTGTCAAAACCTCAAAGGCAAAGAGAGTTCAAAGAAACAGTCAAGAATTTCTGCTGTCTGTTACCCATGGCTCCTTTCTTCAGGACAATGTGTTGATGAACTATGTACCTTCCACCCTGTATTGCTCTCATGCTCTACAGACCGATGTAATTTGGGATGCGGGAAGCACATTATCTTCCAGAGTCATTCCATTTAATCTCAGGTTTCATTCTCTCCAACACTCTTTCCGTGGCAATATTGCCTTAAGCAATACTGACTCACACATGTTCCTGCTCTTGGGCCAGCAAAACACTTCTTAGAGCAGCCTGAGGCTAACATGAAGTCCTTCAGCTGAGGGATGGTCAAGAGATGTCTCCACCAAGGAGAAGATACGTGGAACTAAGTTTTCAAAGCATGTTAGTGAGAAATGTCAGTAAGCAACAAAAAAGAAGATTCTGAATCCTTTTTGTGTGTAGATCTCCTCCTCCTCACAGCTGAAGCTGGCTGGAAGATTTCTGCTTCCCAGCATATCTGGTTAAAAAACTAAAAATCTAAGTTGACAGTATGAAGTCTGTTTGAATATATATGTAATGTATGTTCTAATGACATTCTGGTTTATTACTTGCCTCACTTTACCAAACTTTTTTGCTAACAACAATAAAAAGTAATAATAACAACCATGCTAATAAACACATTTTTTAGTCTTAGGCACCAATCTGTAACTTATGAATATGGGTATTAACATCTCAATTTTAAGTGTTTATTGAGTTTCACAAATTCTGTTTCAGAGATGCATGAATCCCCCTGTTTGTCTTTCTGGCAATAATCTAAAGAAACATCCTATGGCAGATTATTTTAACAGGTGTTTAGGGTACTTTTTCTTGAAGCTTTAATTTAATGAGATCCAGAAGCATGTTAAAGTTAACAAATTAAATACTGTATTGAAGAAGGATAGACCTAAATGGGTATTAAAAAGCTATCAGCAGCCATGGCTCACAGAAGGGAAGGGAAATTGTGTCATCCTCTGCTCCAGCTCCCCACATCTTTGAGGAGTAGTGCAGAGCGGGTCAGGTCAGGTCAGGCAGAGGAACTGTCAACCTCTTTCTATGATATAACAACATAATTTATTAATAGCCTAAGGAACAGAGGACCCCCCCCATGCCATAGAGAGGGCCAAGAAGCCCAACAGCTCCTGCCAGATCTCATCAACATGAGAAAAGTTCCTTCCCAGTCCCAAGCTGGGCCATGGGTTTACCCTGGGTATCTGATCAGCACATACCAACTGAGCTCCTCAAACCCAAGGATGCCTGTAACCTCCAACCATCAGTGTCTACATGACCTGTCTCCAGTGCTGCATACTGGGATGTGTCTGGATGACCCACTTCATTTGGCTCCCACAGGTGCTCTGCAATCTCCCTGAACTGGAATGTTTGAAGTGTAGCTGGTAGAAGGATAGAATCTCCTAACTTCATCTTTCTAAGCAGGTACTGATAGTAGTCTTAAATATAGCATATGTGCAGAAGCTTTTTGCATTTTTTTTGAGCCAAACCAGAATCAAAACAACGTTTGTGTACTCAAGATGGTAAAAAACAAGTGAACAAACAGTATCAGAAGCAAACAAAAATGGTAACTTGTAGATGACTTGGCTAATCATTTTCAGTAGCTGCAACACAAGTGATAATCCAAGAAGACACTGGATCATGTGGAGCAATCAGTGGGAAGTGCCAAGGACACTGAAAAAATTGCTTTCCCCAGTCATAAGGGTTGTAACCTGGACTTTGTTGATGGCCAAAAATGTAGGAGGGTCTAGGGTGGTTCAGGAGCTCCAAAGCAGTTTTATGACCCAAAGAGGGCTGGCAGACCAACAAAGCCCAGGTACATTTTTGCTGGACCATCAAAACTCTTCCCTGTTTAAAATGTTTTTAGTTTTTCTTTTTGTGTGTGGAACTCTGAATTAGGAGGCAGAAGCAGTGCAAATTTATTGCAAATGAAAAGTAATCCAGTCTTCGTTCACCCTCTCCTGGGCACTAACACTTCAGCCACCCTAAGATTCGGACTCACAAATTTGATTTCCTGTCTTCAGGGCATTAGAGGAAGGCAACAAGATGAGACCGATGGACTCAAATATGTCAGAAATCAAACAATTTTTGAAGAAGAGACCCAGAAGTAAAACAAAATGTACTTTTGGTTCAGGGTTTTTCTCTAGACTAGTTTTTTTCTTTTCATTGTGGTCCCTCATTTCCCCACGCAGACGAAATGCAACTATGGCAACATGGAAATCCCCTGAGCAGCAGAGCTCTGATAATAAGATTGTTTAGGTTCAACCAAAATATTATGTCTGAAAAGTCTTCTTTTAATTTGCTCCAGCTGAAACAGGAAAAAAGAAAAAAAAAAAAAGATCAAAGTGATAGCCCACTCAATTATAAACACGACAAATTTAAAGTGAGAAGGTGTCATTTCCGGATAGCAATCAGTTTGCACAGGAAAGCCCTCCTTTATTGGTATTTCTGGCTGAAAATCAGGTAGAAATTAGCCTGAGTATTTCTAGAATAATATGATATTGAATATTTTTAAGCCAGGTGCTGAAATTCTTAGATAAACATTTCTAAAGCAAGTCAGGGGTGGGCATTAGGGATGTGAAGTCACCGGGACCCAATCTTATTGATGCAAGCTTGGCTTCAATGAACTTGGGTCTCACATAGGAAACTTGGGAGGGAGAGATGAGGACTAACTATTTCTGAAGTTCCACCAGCTGACTCAGACCTCTGAAAGAGGGTATGTTTTGATGGGATATAATGTGAATGGGGCAGTGGCCCAAATAGTTCTGTAAGTGAAGTCAAGCTTTTGCGTGAGGGTCAGTCAGATCATGGTGCTGCCATCTTCAGTGGCTTCTTGGCCCCGGTGCCATGTCCAGCTCTGGCTCTGCTTTGTATGTATTGGTGGTCACTGTGGCCTGGCAGATCCCTCTCCTGCTTCTGGGTGGGAGGTATTGTAGAAGTCTGCCAAGCAGACATCTACCCCCCCACCTCATCTTGGGGCTCTTTTTTAATTCAATGGAGAGAAATAAATGTATTCAGTGGTTTAGAATTCATCATCTTTTGAATGTCTATGTTAGGATGAGCTGAATCATGCTCCCCTCTGGCTAGAGAGCAGTGAAGCATGAATGACTCTGACATAGGAGTATACGTTGTAAATATCTGCATATTGACCAATGAATCCAAACCCATTTTGCTGCATCTACCTATGTTTAGTGCACCTTCAGGGAACACTTTTGTGGGGAGCCTCAGGGTCCTACCACAAAGAGGGACTTGACACAGGTATGGGAGTTGTTCATCTTATGGGCAGACTTGCTGAGCTCTCATGGAAAGGGGGCCATTTCTTCCCATTAAAATAGGGCAAGGGAGCCCAGAAATACCTTGGCTACTCACTTCCCCTTGCTCAGGGCAGCAAGTGACACTGGAGGACAGTCCCTGAAGTCCTGGCAAGAAGAACACTTTCCAGACACAAGGGCTGAGCTTTCATCATTTTGGTGAGTGGTTTAAATTATTTCCTTGCAAATGAAAAAGCTGCTGTGGCTTCCATATTGAGTCTGCTTATTATAGTGTCATCATTTTTCTGTTTGCTTGGGCATTGTTACCAACTTTGCCCTCAGTTTCCTTTACGCCTCCAACATAAAGCTTTTTTGGTGCAGCCAGGGCTGTGCCAGCGCTAGTACTTCTCTTTCAGGTCTTCAGCTCACTTGTAGTTAGCCACATCAGTCAGCCGTGTACATGGCTCTGCATTACGCTCTAGTGTGTGTTGGTGTATACAGCCACAGAAAGTGTGCGAAGGAGCTATTTAACACCTCTTTATCTTCTGCTTTCTGCCTCCGCTTTGTCCAAAGCCTGAAAAATTATGAGATGTACCACTTTGTTCTCGGGAGCTAGGTGTTGCAGGATTAGTTTTTTAAATCACAGCTTTTCTAGGTCAGCATTGCCTTATACGGGACTTCACAGAATCACAGAATGGTTTGGTTTGGTTTGGTTTGGTTTGGTTTGGTTTGGTTTGGTTTGGTTTGGTTTGGAAGGGACCTTTGAAGATCATCGAGTTCCACCCCTTACAGCAGGGACACCTTCCACTAGACCAGGTTGCTCAAAGCCCCATCCAACCTGGCCTTGAAGATTCCCAGGGACGGGGCATCTGCAGCCTCTCTGGGCAACATGTTTCAGTGCCTCACCATCCTTATCATGAAAAATTTCTTCCCTATGTCCAATCTAAATCTACCTTTTTTCAATTTAAAACTGTTTCCTTTTGTCTTGGCACTACAGGCCCTGGTAAAACGTCTCTCTCTCTCTGTCTTTCTTATAAGTGCCCTTTATATATTGAAAGGCCACAATAAGGTCTTCCCAGAGCCTTCTCTTCTCCAGGCTGAACATACCCAACTCTCTCAGCCTGTCTTCACAGGGGAGGTGCTCCAGCCTTTGATCATCTTCGTGGCCCTCCTCTGGACCGCTCCAACAGGTCCATGCGTCCTTTTTATGTTGGGGGCCCCAGAGCTGGAGGCAGCACTGCAGGTGGGGTCTCACCAGAGCAGAGCAGAGGGGCAGAATCACCTCCCTCAACCTGCTGGTCACGCTTCTTTTGATACCAACACTTGAAGAATAAATAACAGCAATCACACTTAGCATTTCATAGGTGGAAGATTTTTCTCACTTGGACCTGTGTCCTGCTATTGAGAGGACTAAATCATGCTTTCAGGGAAAGTAGCAGAAAAAATCCCACTAGCCAAGCCAGCAGCACCACCCATGAAACGTGCTCCGGATCCACAGGACTTGACCAGGTTTGGCCCAATAAGTCAATGGGCCTGATCCAGAAGGTCCTTAGTTTTGAAGTGGGAAGCATGTTTCAAAGTAAAAGTTCTGCAAATATCTTCACGCTGGCTTCCTGCTCTCTGCCACTAGTCATCCTTGTCGGCATGTTTACATTTCCCCTTGCCTGCGGTCTCTTTATCAGGCAATGGGTTTGTTCTGCGTCTAGTATAAAGTAAGTGAGTGCAGGTTTCACACACACACATACTGCACACATGCAGCCTGCTCAGGATGACACAGACAAGTACAGCATTGAGCATTTTCATCTTGTTTCTTCACACCACTTTTGGGGAAAGTGGTTGCACCTCAGCAGATGGTGATGGTGAGTCATTTCATCTTCATCTTTCCACTCATGTATGATCTTGAAAAACCTGAGTTAAGAGCTCCAAAATGCAACTGCTGGGTTAAATGTGTTAGTGTTTTAGACTCCAGTCTCTTTCTTTTAGTGCCAGTACCTAAGGCAGATGTGGAGCTGGGCTGATTCGATACAATTCCCAAGTCTGCTGTCATTCTAACGTACAAATTTGTATGAAATGATGGAAACCATAGCTGTATGCAGAGGGCATGCAAGATCAGACCTGCTTAATCCTCTCTTGTTGTGTCTAGTGTTCATGTGAGGAGTTATGCCTGTGTGCAGGGAACTGCTTCATTCTTCTGCAGTCCATAGTCACTCTGTGCTGCCATCAGAGAGGGGGTGACGTTCTGGCTTCTCTTGCTTTTGGCAGTGTCCTCCAAAGAAAATGTTTCAATGTACCTCAGACTTGTCCCAAACTGTTCCACTTCAAAAGCCAAACTTTTTCCCTTTTTCTTTAAGAAATTGCATCAGATATATCAGGGGGATAGTCCCAGTCTCCCTTGTAGTAGGGCTGAAGTAGCAACTAAACTGGAGGTTCTCACAGCCCATCACTAAGACCGTTCCTCCCTTACTCAGCAAATAATTATAAATTAATTCAACAGCTTAAATTTAGGCTTATTGCAGATTTCATTTTCTCATTCAGAGAAGTGAAAATTATTTAGCAGCATCAAAATAAAAAATCAAAGCATAAAGAACAGCAATAAACCCACTATTTCAGTCTGCTGCCCCTTTTCTCAAAAGGGAGCTGAAAATTTTGATTTACAGATTCAGTCCCAGATTTGTTAAACTCTTACTTGACTAATACTAAACAAACAGCAGTGATGGAGCTGGTTGCCCTGTGCCTGAAGGACACAGGCAGTTGTTCAGTTACTGATAGTTTTTGGGCTCCATTTTTTGGGAGCAAAGGAGGTTTTCGTTTTTAGAAAAACAATGGCTGTGTTCCTATGCTATCTTACAGACAGGGAAAATCATATTCCCGTGTGTCATGTATTATAACATGCATATATACACACATATGTACATAGATACATATATACATAGATAGGATATGCATGATAAGTTTTTTAGAAGAAAAGAGGGAGTGGCTCAGAACTGCATCTAACAACCTTGGTTTTTCTATTTGCTTTTTATTATACAATCTGCAGCTCTTTAGAATCAGCTTTGGCAAGCAACTACAGTGGTGAACGGTCAATGATAGTGATTTACCACTGGTGTCACTGAAATTTCCAGGGCTTCTCAGAAGCAGATATGACCGGACCTTTCCTTGTTTTGTCACTAACTTCCAGTAAACCATAATTTTCTTAGACATAACGACAAACAGATTCAGACACACACCTCCCACTAACAATTAGCAGCTTTTATGACTTCTTTATGAGTCTCATGGATTTGGCCAACAAATTAAACAACCCAGGGTAAAATCACCCATCGTGGATGTTTGTCTTTTGCTTTTCACCTTTCCGACTCACCCTGCCTTCCGGCAAAGTGCTGCCAGCCAATGCAGGCATGAGTTCACCCCTTCTTATGGGCAGAGGAGGGAAAAGCTCATTGCAGTGCTTCCCTTCATCTCCTCCTCTTTTCTGAGCAGCAGACTGCCTCCCAAGCACTGTCCCCCAGCCTGGCAGAGGTAGTGGAGATCCCCAAAAGCCCCAAGAGAGCCACAAGCACAGCTAAGAAGGGCCAGCCATGCAGGCACGGGAGGGCACGGGCAGGGGGAGCAGGAGGCAGCAGGCCGCAGGGTCTCACGGGCAGGACGGCTGGCTTCAGTGGTCCTCCTACCCAGACTTGTATGGTTTGTCCAATCCAAATCAAAACTGCTGTCATTAAAACGAGTTCTGCCTGAATCAGATTGGCACTAGAGATTTCACATTACTCTGTCCGTGGAAATAGTGACTATTCATTGGCTTTGGAAATTCGGTCAGTGATCCTGCAAGTGCTTAGCAGTGTCTTTGGTTTCACGTGGTGCTGTTAGTTCAGAGCTTAAAGCTGAAGCATGTCCATAGCCTCTGCTAACACTCTACTCTTGATAAAGGCTCAGGAGATTCCTGCTGTGATTTGAACCATCCTGCTGGGTGTTGTCCAAACCCAAGAGACAACTGTTTCTGTGAAGGACCTGCCATGGCTGTAGCTATGAGAGCAGTCTTTCTCCCACTAGAATCTCCCCACCTCAAGCCCCACCTTGATTTCAGCAGAGCCAGGCTCAGGGCTCTGCCTGGTCTGGAATGCTCAATGAAAAAAATATAATCTTGTAAACTTTTAATTGTGTAAAGAGCCCTTAGCAGTGTCAGTCATGCTGGGGTCATCAAAACCATTTACACAGCAAACACACACATGCACGGTGGTTCTGAAGTTTAGGGAAGGAGCATAACTGAGACTACATGCATATTTATGACAGACAAAAAAAAATACTGTCAGCCCATGGAGGAACCATGCCAGTGAAAGAACTTCAAACCACTTACTTAACAACATTCATGAGGTTTAATTATCATAAATTCTATGGTTAGGATATTATTTCCATGAATAAGGAATTATGTAATCACAATGTGAAAGTTCAGCATCAGAGGTAAAGTCAACTTTCCCTCCAGTGTGGCAGCAAAAGTGCACTACACTGGTTAAACATTAAATGGCTGTTTGAACTGCAAGACTAAACTTTTTTCTTTCCTTCCATTTTGCAGTCAGCCTGACAGAGAACAAATTAAAATTTCTGTCACTTTTCAGCAAAGCAGTAGTGGACATCTGAAAGATTTTTTCTGATGTGCCATTTATTAATATGATGATTATCAGTTTTGTGTGTTTATACAAAATCTGGTATATGTAATGGCATACACAGAGAACACCAAGTAGTGTCTTGTCATATGAAGTAACATCAGTCATCCTAATTCTTAAGTTTTAATACTGTCTTAAGGTAACTATGAGTATAAATTAGCCAGTCTCCTTGTAGTTGCAAGTCCTACAGAGGCATAAAATGTGATATATCTGTGCATGTGAGCTTTGGGTACATTTATCTATATAAGATACGGGGGGGGGGGGGTTCTATTTTTTCTGTTCTAGTGGCATCTTACAAAGTAAATTCATCTCGATTACTATCTGTTCTGTAAAGGAATTGAGGCTGCAGTATTCCAAGTTTCCTGTGGGAAGCAGATATTAAATTCTGAATGGCTTTGAAAATCATGCCTGCATTTTTCATGTCACATGTGTTAATGAATGGTGAGCAGAGGAAGCTTTGTATGCAAACCAAATAGCATGATGAGCTGAACACAACTGCTTTTGTTTCCTTTTTAAGTCTAGGTATTTTGGTAAGTCTTTTCTGTAATCTTTTTCAGTGACCGCAACCCTAGGTCTTAGCAAAAGGAAGTATTATGGCACTGCTGTAGACATTTCTGTTAAAGAATCTTCTTGCATGAGTGCTGAGTGTTTATTTGCTGTGGCTGGTAGAGATATTACCTTGCGAGGGAGACAATTTCAGGGGAAGATTTGGGCTTAAATTTGGGCAGATCTGTTGCTTAAATGAAGATTTGGTTTTTTAACCCATCTGGAATGCATGTGATTAGGAAAAGCCATTCTGTTTGAGTGTTGTAAAAACGTCATCCTTTTGACCACGATGACTTTCGCTGCTTGTCATCTCCAGCCTCAAAGTTACATGTTTTTGTGACCTGTGGATTTGTAGAGGTACTTCTCCCCAACTCTGAGGAGTTCATAAAAACCCGATTACCTTTAGCATGTAAAGCATCGTGTTTTATTTATAGTAATAATTTAATAGTTTGCCCATAATTTCTTACGGCTTACTGCGTACCATCTGTCATTAACTTACTTCATAAAAGGAACTTTGTGATGACAATTCATCTGTTTCCCATCACTATGTCAGCTGCCCCAAGAAAAGGTACCACTGAGTTTGTCTCTCCTTACCTCTTACTGAGTATTGAGTCAACAAAAGATACCGATTCGGATTCCTAATGGTGCTTCTCCTTAGCTGTATGTCCTAGAGAGCTTTAGTGAAAAATACACTTAGTTCTCTGAAGGCGTGAAAAAGGAGAGGATTTTACCAGGTATGGAAGGTCATGTTTTATTGTTTATCTTGTATTACGTTGCATACATTACGTTAAATTATCAGGGTGGTTTCACTGACGTCAGATTGTCGATGTCGGATCTTTAACCAGTTTACCTGGAACGAGGTTCTGCTGATTCTCTTCTTTTGCGTTCTCTCTCTTTCTCTCCGGGTCTCTACATATGTATGCACACACACAGGGTAATTAATATTTGATTAGGGATCCCACTTTTCTTAGTTACTATTTTGCAGCTTTATTATCAAATTTTGGTGTGTGCTGAAATGTCATTGATGTCTGAGGCAAAAAAAGGAAATTCCCCCTCAAACCCCAAGTAAAACCATTGACTGCTTGTTCTCCTTACTGCTAGTCTCAGCTATTTCCTCAATGTGGCAGTAACAGATCTGCAGAAATCCCCCGGTCAAAAGTGAAGGCAAGAGCCTGCTCCACCTCTATGATTAACCCTGCCCCTGAGCTAAGAGTAAGTATCTGTCTAAAAGAGCAGGATGTTTGTAATGAAATAAAAAGACACTGTTTTCTGAGAGCTAAATCATCTCCTCTTTTTCTCTGATGTGACACAGTTTCATCGGGACTGTGTGAAGGGGGTGTAATAGGGACGATAGTGGCATAAAAATGTTGAGGCACGAGATCACGCCCGAAGGCCAGCGCTCTGACCCGTGTTCCAGGGAGTGCCGTGCTTTGCCCAAGTTCTCCCTACATCCCTTCAACACTTTGCTCAGGATCTCGTCCCAGCCCCTGCCTATGGAAACTCCAAATCCATTATCTGACTTTGGCAGAGTGTGTTTTCCCGCCAGCCATCAGACATGACTTGTGCAAATGGAATTGCTGCTCCTTTTGAAGGATAACATCACTGAGTGAGCTGATACCACTGCAAGCAGAGACCTTCCATGCTTAAGCCTGTTAAAAGCACGCTTGTAACGAACCAAACAACAGTTACGCAATAGTCGGATTACTGAAAGACTGCTGAAGAGGGAAGTAAATACCTCCTTGCATGTGTTTGAAGGCAGGGTGTAGGATGTGTTCTCTGCGCTGCAACATGGAAACTAGTGTTTTTTCTTTTTCATGACTCATTACCTTGTCTAACGAATGCAAAAGTCAAAGGGGAAGTCTTCTGGGATCTTGACTGGGATCATTTAGAAGCTTTGCATGTAGCAAAGGACCGCAAACACAAGGGACACAGCGAGGGGGATTCATGTGTGCTCTGGTGACCGAGACCACCGTGAGGGGTGGGGGAGAGCTGGGCTTCATTCCCTTACTGTTTTGAGTCCCCCCCACTCCCAGAGGAGTGCTGCGGCCTCTGGGCTGATGAAATTGCTGTCTCTAAGAAAATTAAGAGTCTGTCTCGGTTTAGACAAATTCAAACCCCTCACTTGAGAATTCGTGCGCACAAGACCCCGAAGACCCAGGAGACAAAGCTTTCCCTGGAAGGAGGGTTCAGCCTGTGCAAGGTGAACTCTCTCGACTCCTCTCTCCTCTGCGTCCTCTCTACCAGCTATTCTTGTTCCACCGGGAAAAAATCCCACTCCATCTTCTGAAACCACCTCCTTTCCCCAGAAGGGGCTTGGCATTTGCCTGCCATTTGCTTGCCATTCCACTTGACACGTGGAGAGCAGAAGGGGCAAATACAGGGGCTGGGAAATAACCACTTTCCACGGCTCAGAAACTGGGCACACGGTTGTGCAAACACTCAGGGAAGGTTACACTGAGGCAGAGCGTAGGAAACAGATATGTAAAAAGCAGAACGTCTCCTAAACATCTGGGCTTTTACTTGCTCTATGAGGAAGTGACAGCAAGGAAAGGAGAAAAGCTTCGGTCGGTTTGTGATTTTTTTTTTTTCAGACTTAAGTGTCTAAATATAGATGGTTATGTACCCTTAGTCAGATCGTGGCAAATGCTGGACTTTCCTGAATCCCTCTGGAATCACAAAATAGCAGTACAGCTTTTTTGTTAGCTGATTTGCCTTTTAATTTATGTATTTAAAATACCTAAGTGTATGTACTATAAGTATATATTTATGTGACTGCATATTTATTTATGAGATACGTTTCAGCTCCGCTTTAAAACAGTCAATTCTGTATTGTAGCTTTCAGTTAAAAAATTGTTGTCTTAAATGAAAGGTTTCATTTGATCCAATTCAATATGAAAAGTCATTGACAATATTAATATAAGGCATATAGTAATATTAGAAATTAATACATTAATATTCATTATAATATTACAACAAAATATTAGCAAATAGTAACAAATATTCATATTAAAAATGTATTAGATCTACTGGGTATTAACAGAAGAGATACGAAGTGCAGCTAGAGAACCGTTAGGGACCAGCAGCTGGGGGTTTGCCTCCTCTATTAAGGCTGTGTTTACTGCTTTAGTTGCATTTTCCTTTCACGAGTTTGGGAGGAAGCATTTTCTGACGGTGGAAATAAGATATGGAAGTGGTAGGAGGAAACACGCGGTAAGTTTTAAGAAGTTTGTGCCAGGAACTTTTGATGAATTTAGAAGCGGTCAGTAGACATAATATACATCACGCATTCATCTCTGACTCTTAAAATGTCGCTTGCTGTCGTCTTACTGTCTGCTTAGACTACAGCCAGTGCAGCTTGGCAGATGTTAGCCGAAACGCTTCCTGGCAGTGCAGTCACAGCAGGGCATGCATAGAGATGGATGGAGAGTTTCTCTGCAGCGCTCAAGTGAATGTAGGTAGGTAGCCTGCCTGTGAAAGAAGTGCAAAATTGTAGACATCTGAATCTTGAATAAAAACACACCGCTGAGTATTATAAAATGAGATCTGTTTTGCATAAAAGGTGTTATATATAAACTTGCCGATCCATTGGATCTCAAGCCGCTGGACAGGTCAAATCTTAACTGTTTACCAAAACGTGGGGGAGCAGCGGTGGGACGGAACAATCGATGCATTTAGTCAGATTATGAATTCAAGTTTGAATCCAGAGTTGCTCTGGTTGGGGCTTCCAGCGGGGGTTAGTCCCTAGCAAGAACGAGACTGTCCTGAGAGTTTCCTACATGTCCGTTTGCAGTCTGATGTTCTGTCTAGCCTGCAGCTATCCCCCAAACCCCATTCTCCCACCCTGGGGCTCAGAAGGTCACACTCCACAGAGCAGTCATGGTGTTTTTGTCTGCAGTCCCCCATTGCTGTGACCACGGATCTCTGGTCTGGTGATTGCTGCTAGAATCTGCACGTGAGCACTTTCTGTCCTCAGAGACTACATTTATATTTAACGACATTCTATTTATTTTTTATTTGTATTTAACAACACTATATAGACCATGTGTAGCAAATCATTAAGAAAAAACATCTTTAACACCCTTTTTGACAGTAGAAAGAAACTAACAACAAATGCAGTGGGAATTAACACATTAAACCAATGTTTAGTCTTACAAGCAGTCTGCTGGACCCTTGAGCAGTAACATTTAACATAAGGAATATGTAAGCTGCAAAATCCTTTTGCAAAGCAAAAAATGAGGTCTATTGTAGTAGCAGGTAGAACTAATGTGAGAACCAAGAAATTGCAAAAAAAAAAATCCTGCTTCGTTAACATTAATAAATAATGCATTCTTTTCTTCAGAAATATGACTTCTAAATTTCTTTTTCTCTATATGTATATATGTGTGTCTGTGCCTGCATCTTCTTATCTATAAGTGGAAACTTAGAGCACAAGAAATACCACTTAGAAATAATACAGGTAATTCAGTATTTCTAATTTTAGCTGCTTCCTTCTGAAAGCCATTGACTCATAGCCATTAGGCTACCCTGAGGCTGGCAGTGACTTAGACTGTTGACGCAACATAGCGAAGCACCTCACAGGAGGTAGTTTAGGTGTCACTCCATGCTTACTTGCTTGCAGCTGTGCTGCAGGTACACCCAGTCAAATACTGTTGGATAAATTCACCTATGAACACTCTTCCTTTCCTTCAGTAAGTCCTATTGTAATCAGCGTTCTCCATTTCAGTGAGTGGCATGTCTCATAGATAATTTTAAAGATACGCTACCAAAAAAATTATTTTCTGGGTACTCGTAGAAAATGAAGTGGTCTTTGGTCTTTGTAGAAGACGTTGGTACAGCTGTCAGGACTGGCTGGTGGAGGATCTCTGCCACTTTCTCAAAGATGGTTCTTTCATGGAGAAATGGGTGGGAACTCACTTCTCCCTTGCCCACCCAGGAGTATCTCACTTTTGAATGAAAGACCTGGGTTGCTCCATCCCTCCTTGTATGGAGTATCTGTTCATCTTTGTTGCATTACCTTCAACCTTTCCCAACTCTACTCTGTCTTCTCGAAGATGGGAGCCAGGGGCTCCACAGCGCTCTGCATGTGGCTGAGACATGGAGTTACACAGTGGCATGACAAATTTTAGTAGTTAGTTCTTACTCATGCCCGAGTATGGGTTGGGTTTCTGGGTGGGTTTTTTTTTGGTTGGTTGGTTCTGAAGGGTTTTTTTACTGCTGAGCCCTAATTCGATGTTCCTCTTGTACAATTTAGCATAATCCCAAGTTCTCTCTCTTATGTGCTAGTGGTCAGCCTAGAATGCCTCATTTTTATATGAGCTTTGTAATTTTTTCCTCCTATGTCAACCAATTTCACCTGGTAGTTTACAGCCTACTCAGTGAGTCACCTAAGGTCCTTCTGCAGTTCTTCGTAGTTGAGCCTAGCCTTTACTACCCTTCATTTAGTATCACCAAAATAATTCAGATCGTAGCAAACGACCTTCCCCAGACCAGTTGTGGATATGCCAAACCAAACAGGACCTCACACAAGCTGGTGTGATGGGTGATCCGTGGGTGATGTCCCTTTATCAAAGAAGGCTGACCTTTTCATTCTGTCCTTCATTTCTACGTATTCACCTGTTATGTACTCATTTCCAAGACTTCTCTCTTAGCCCCGTTATTTCTAATGTTTGGTGAGGGTTGTGAAAGGATTTCAGAAAGACAGTTTGACTATACCCATTGGACCTTCCACATCCGTAGGCTTGTTGTCACCCTCAAAGAACTGTAACAAACGCATAAAAGAAAACTTCCTTCAAAGCTGCACGGACTCTTCCTTATTATATGTTTATTCATGTGTTACTAATTTTATCCTGTCTATTTCTACGTTAAGTAAGACCATTTAAGGGTAACTAATTTCCTCTTGCTTCTTCTTGTCCTTACAGCACTAAAACACATTCATTAAGCTTTGAGTCCCTTGATGCATCACAGATAGAGTTTTAGAGATAGACACAGCAAAGAAAATAAGTAGAATCAGCACCCATCTTGGGGGAAAAAACCCCATCAAATGTAGTGATGTAGCAGAATGGGGGTCTGTTCCTTGACGTTCTCATCAGCAAGTGTTTCCTCTCATTTCATACCCTTCAAAAACTCCAAGGTCTATTTTTTCTTGACTTTTCTTTGATTGGTGACTCAGTGTTGTCTCTGGCCCTGTAATGAGATGAAGTATAAAGCGAGTTCAGAATTTTTTTCATGAAGCAATTACCATTAATACAAGCTACAGGAAGAGCGGCAGGCGCTCATAAGTTGTTAATGACCTATTTTTACTCTATCAACTGACATGTGCAAAGACAAAAAAATCCTGTGTTTACGCAAGTACAGAAAGGACTTCCATATGCCTATGTCCAAATTGTGCAAAATAAGGACCTGACTGTCCCCGTCTACAGCAGTGAAAGCTAATACACTTAGAAATGCCAGTTGTGCATCTGAATTATACCCAGAAAGAGGAAGTGAGTCTTTTAGAGCTTAATTTTTGGAAGTGTCAAGCGTGCACCCGGGTTGTGCTGGCTCTCAGCAGATGTTTAGGTGCATCACACCTGTGACCGACCTTTTGGGTGGCTTAACAGACAGGGAAGGTATCAAAGCTAGGTAATTATTTTACTCCTCAGGCACTTAGAAATACAGGTTTAGAGAGAAACGCTGGAAAGAATTACTAATGCCTGAAGAGGGTGAACATTTTCATGCCAGGAAATGAAAATCTGCCTTCTAAAACCAGCTTTCAACTGAAGCTGTTCTGGTAAAGAAAACAACTTACCTGGCCAAAATAGCCTTTACAGTGAGCCGGACCCAGGGAGCAGTGGGTTCCAAACACACTTGTCGGCCACCTTTCAGCATAGCTCTGCCAAGAAAGAAACAACAAAGTTAAGGCCAGGTGGATCCCTCCCACTCTCCTAATGTTTTGAAAATTATCTTAGCTATTTGTCAATTAAGTAACTGGACTTTTGTTTATTAAACTTGTTTGATACTTTCCAGCTAGCATTTCTGAGAGATAATGGGGGAAAAATGATTTTCCTAGACTTTTTCTATACTTGGGCATTGAAGTTTGGATGTTTTCAATGAATGGTGTCAATATAGATGCTTATGATGCAATCTTTTTAATGAGCCTGATGAATTTTGTATTTGGTTTCTGTTCTCTCTCTGGTCATAGTTTAGCAGATCTTTCAGGAACTTAATTACCTTGGAAACTTTTTTTTTTTAAATCAAACCTGGCTGAAATTACCAATTACTAGTGAGGTGGAACTGGACGACATGCAATGCTGCTCAGAGGGTATGATTGTACAAGTATTATTTGCTTATGAAACCATAGTAAAAGCATAAAAACCTGAAAGCTTCCTTCTGTTTACATGAATGCATTGATCCAATTCATGTGAATAGTTCCTGATGTGATTTTAAAGGAAGCTTACCCTTTCTTTTACTTTGTACTCATGTGGATTTTACAATTTAAGTTCCACCCTCCTTGCACAGGAGAATGCTCGCTATGCAATTCTGACATGGGGAATAACTCACGGTGTTTCAAACTTTGCCACATGCAGACCAAGTTAGTGGAAATCATTTGAATTCATATCAGTGGGATCAAGATTGTATCTTTGATTATTTTTCCTTCTCCTAAATTATTAATCGTGCCCTGAATGTGCTCTGGGGATCTAATTCTCTCCTCTGGTGTTTGTCTTACTTAAGATATTAGCATAGAGAGACTTTTAAAATACTGTCTGGAAGTGGCTTGTAACATCGGCAGGAAGTTAGCTCATTCCTTTGGATAGAAGGCCTGATGCCTTACACTTAGCATCTATGAGGCTTTGCAAGGGACATATAATTCCACCCGAAGTAAGTAAGTAACTAGAGTGTGAAATGCCAAGCCACTTCCTCCTGTTGAAAGCCAGATGATGTTTTGCAAAAGTGCTCACATGATTTCCACATTTTTGCAGCGAGGTCCTCTTTGGCTTAGTCTCACATTCTGAATAGCCTTGGGAGGGATGAACTTGGAACGAGTGCTTATGCACTGGCAGTGGAAGCCTTTTTCCTTTGTCTTTGCCGGGGCCTTACCTGTAGAGCACAAGTAAGTTATGTCGAGATAAATGAACAATCTCATTATTTGCTCCTGTGCAGCAAAGAGTATTCCCTTCCGTCAGCCTTCTTTTTGTTACTCAGACACTCGGATTTGCTGAAGACTTTGAGATAAAATTAACTGCATCCGCACAACAGCAGCAGTTATGTTTTCAGAGCTGCTGGTATGCAGATGCATCTAAAGTTAGACTTGTATCTCTAAGTGAAAATACATAGATGTTTTCGTAGTGTATTTGTGCCTGGCCCGATTCTACACCTGAATTGCATCACTTGAACAAAGTAGGTTAACGTCATTAACTATGCCCACATATTGTTTACTAGTTCCTGCCATGATCATCTGCTCATATTCTTTATTCTTTTCTGCAAATTGCACAATTCTTGCTTTGCGGAAGGACTATCATCAACCCGCCTACCAAGAATAAAAGTAAAAATAGGAGAAAGTCGTCATGTCTTAATTCAAAGATTTCCTAAAATCTATGGTAAGGCATATACTATGGCATAGGAATAAACTAATTTTCTGGCGGAAGCATATTTTGCCCCTGGAAACAGCCACAACATCCTAACAGATGCAAATACAAATGAGAGTTTTTACTTCTGAATGACAATTTATTGAAGATGCACACCTCTTGCAAAAAGTCAACATTAACATAGCATAAGCTCACTTGCATATATTTTTATATATATATATATATTCATTGGTTATGTGAGTTTTAAGAGATCATTTTCCTACCTTCTGACGCTGCCATTAAGACCAGATAAAGAACCAAAGTAACAACAACAGGTTTGCCATCCATTGCTGTGCAGAAGTTTTCTTCTTAACAGACGTCCTGCTCTGGTTCTGTTCCACATCAGTTTTTATACTGGAAAGGTGCAGTCCCAGCAGCCTAAACGCTGAACAAGTGCTCTCCAGCACAACATGTGGCTTCTGTACACACAGGGTTCCTAAAGCGTGGAAGTGTTGCATAAGAAATCCAAATCTCTGTGCAGTCTGTTCAGTGGCACTTCAGAATTCCCTAACTTACTTCTACTGCTGTATATGTTAAATTATTTCTTTAAATTGTGATTGTTATCCATCACTTTCTGTTTGCACTTCTTCGTGGGATGTTAGTTTTAACCAACAATGCTGAGCTTGCACTTGGGAATCAATACAGCATTACCAGACATCCCCCCAAGGCAAAACAGACTTCTTCTCCCCCTCTCTGAATGCAGAATTTCTGTTCAGCTCTTTGCCTTGAGTTTAAATGCCTTCTGCAAAAACTTATAGCCAACATAATTACGGGAACTTTTCGTCCCAATCTTACGGACTGTATTTTGGTATGATTCTAATGAAGTTATTTAGCCAGTGTCTTATGAAGGCAAGACATAACTAGTTTCTGTTGTTCTCTGAGAGGATTTTGTCATTTTCAGTTTGGCTAAAGGGATTTAGATGCTTAATTCTGTACTGAAAAGTTTCTCTAGTCACTGAACAGGAAATGATGAGCTTGAAATGACTGAGGCATTGTCACCTAAGTCACTTAAGCACTCCTGAAAATTTCATTTGTTCAGAATATGAAAAGAGAAAGTATCTGACAATAAAAGAATTTGTACTGACACCTGATTAAAATAAGCACTTAGGAAGTTACTTGTTTTTCTTTCTTACCTCATGCATCTAGAATAATCGTAGGTGTTTAAACCAGAAGGTAAACACTTGTAAGTGAAATCTCTCGAGTATTCCTCAGGAATCCATTTCTAGAGTGTATATAGTTTAGTCATGGGGATATTGGATACTCTTACTTTTGCGAGGTGAAAAAAAGATGGTGTCAAGGAAGGAAACTGGACCAAATTGTGATCTGATAAAATACGTTGTTTGTGTGTATTTCAGTACTTTACTAAAATTAAGAAAGCAATTGGGTTTTGAAAAGAAGGAGCCTGCCAAACGAGAGCCTTGGTATTGTGTGTAGGGGAGATGGCCGTTTCTCCTGGACATCCGTAGTGTCTGGCTTTTGCTCGGTGGGGAGCGGGACAACTCTTTGGATGTGTTAGCTAAGATTGTTAACTAGTTGTCCCGGTTTCAGCTGGGATGGAGTTAAGTGTCTTCCGAGTAGCCGGTCCAGTGCTGTGTTTTGGGTTCAGTAGGAGAAGAACGTTGATAACACTCTGATGTTTGTGGTTGCTGCTAAGTCATGTTTA
>JANZLQ010000007.1:34635921-34655991 GCA_026212715.1 Elanus axillaris | reverse complement strand
AGGACACAGCCAGGGCAGTGACCCAAACTGGCCAGCGGGGTATTCCAGACCGTGGGACGTCACGTCCAGTATGGAAACTGGGGGTGTGGGGGGGGAATCACCGCTCGGGGACTAACTGGGTGTCGATGGGCGGGTGGTGAGCAATTGCACTGTGCACCACTTATATATTCCAATCCTTTTATTATTACTATTGTCATTTTATTACTGTTATCATTACCATTATTAGTTTCTTCTGTTCTATTATCTCAACGCACAAGTTTTACTTTTTTTTCCGATTCTCTCCCCCATCCCACTAGGTAGGGGGGAGGGAGGGAGCAGCTGCCTGGTGCTTAGTTGCTGGCTGGGGTTAAACCACGACACTGGTTCATAACTGGTTTAATTGTTAAGTGTCTCAACATAAAAATATTTTGCCAGGAGAATTAGTAATTTCATAGAGTCCATGTTCAGCTTCGGAGAGGCAATGTTAGCAAAGCAGAAACAACACAGAAGAACAGCCCACACTTGACAAAGTTAGTAATCAAGTCAGAGCAGCCTCTGAGAGCACTGAAAACCATTTTTGGAAGCATGAGGGTTGTTGTTTTGTTCCTAAGAAAGGTGTCTTCTGAGTGCATATGGAACAGAAATGCAATATTTTATCATTTCTAGCCAGCCTCTGAATCATGTCTCACTGGTGAGCGATAACCTATGGAGAAAGAAGGGAAACGGTTCAGCCGCAGTGCGGGTGCCCTGCCTAGGGTCCTGGGAGCACCGCCACCGCCGATGTTTTGGACAGAAGAATTTATGAGAAGAGCCCTTCCTTGGCCGTGATTCAGCACCCAGTAACTTGACTGGGATTTTGCTGGTGATAAAGGTTACGTGCTTGCTGTAAGTATCTGCGTAGCACTGCAGCTGGTGCCAGTCCTTTAGGATGCAGACATACTTCTGTGGGGCTGCGTCTAAAGTAGTTCTCCCCACTTCTCCCCATTCTTGGCTGCTATTTCTGCCATGCTTACCTGCAAATTAGATCTCTGAAAGAAGCTAGCTTAAAAAGATCACTCGGAAAACTGGCAGGCTTAGTGTTGTAAAGCAAGGCTGAGCAAAACCTGTCCCCTTGAGAAACTTTGTTCCTTAGCATTCTGAGTCTGAGGCTGTGTAGCGCAGTGCTGCGGGACAGGGCGGGGGGGATAGGGAGCAAAGTGGTGTTGGAATAGTTGTCATCTTGCACAAGAGCTTGCTCAAACAGTACCAGAAACTCCCTTTTCATCGCAGGAGCTGTTTGTGCAGAATATGGAGTGGCTCCTTATTGGAAAAGACGGAAGCAAAACAAATCTCAAAACTCTCACAACTTTCCCATTTTCTCAAGCGTTCGCTGCTCCTGTTCCAACCGTTCCTCTGTCGCTGGCAGATGTGTGGCCATACAGTCAGGGCTCCACTTCTTAGGACTTCTCCTGGTGTCGTCCTCCCCCCTCACTGGAATTGGGGAGGCTGCTCAGTGACTTCCTTAATGTTTATCAGATTTCCCTGCTTATTTAAGTTAATGAAAAAAACTGTTCAGTGCCAGACTCTTAGCTGACATGGTGTCTAAGCACTACCACTACTGTGGCCTTGGAATTCCGGGGACTAACCATCTCTCTGTGAATTTTATCACCCAGACCTCTGAAAACACTGAGTCTGGCAAGAAGAGAGGAAGAAAGTAGATCATTTTTATAATTCCTCCTATTGGAGAGCATCTGCACTCACCAGAGGCAAGAATTTGCTGTTGTAATTTGCTGTGCCCGACAACTCAGCCACCACTTGCCCTTCTGAGAACCCATTATGTGACACAAAAAGAAAGAAAACAGAACGCATCCTCTTTTTCAGTTCTGTATTCAGTAAGGAAATGAATAACACACAATATTGAAGTGAAAATATTTCAACAAGCATTTATTAGGTACAGAAACATAAATATTTCCAATAAATAAATAAATAAATAAATAAATGCTGGAGACTGACTACATTCTTATACAAAAGTAAATAAATATGAAAAAATAAATAAAAATAAATATATAAATAAATAAAGTGCATTTTTCTTACTAGAAGATGGCATGAAAATATATGTTTATACCTTCACAATACTAATTAACAATAAACAGTATTTTGAAAATGGTGGCACCAAAGCTGATGTCTTTTGCTAAACTGTTATCAAAAAAGGGAAGGTGTCATTAGTGAAAGCTCTTCTGAGAGTGCACTGCACTGATCCAGCTGTGTTTCGCAAAAGTGACTCCAGAATCGTCTCCATCTCCTTTCACAAGCCATTTTTTCTGCCAGCTTTTTCTGGTATCGGTGGTTTCTCTCCCGCATGATGAGACCTCTTTAAAAGCCTTAAAGTACTGTTGTCAGCTAACTACAAAATCTCTCTAGATGCTGTTAGAAGTGTGAAGGTAGGAGGCAGGAGAAGGTGAGTTGCCAAAAGCCAGAGGAGCATCTCTCCCATTTTCGCCTTTCCGGAAGAGTTGGGACATTTTTCTTCTTCATCTTAGGACACTGTCTGAGCTTTGGCATTTGCCCTAGAAAGACAGAAAACGAGAAAGGAGACAGTTGGAACTTGTCCGTGGAACAGGTACCACCCACTGTGAGGATCTGCGCCACTAAGGGTTTGTGCTTCTGTGTCCAAGCCCCTTAAAAGCTGTTCCTGATCCGAAGGGACACCGGTGCGCTGTGACCTTTTCACAAGAACTCACTAACTCTGGGCTTCCATGGTCTGATGCTGCACTAGGTGCCCGTCGGGCCTGACTTTTCCCCCACTTGCCTAAATGCCCTTAGTTTTGAACAAACCGATTGTTGCTTTCTACCATTGCAAGCCAGAGAAAACCAGCGGGTTCATGCCGGGATTTCCCGAGGACTTGAGCTGCAGGTTCTCGGTACACTTGTGCCTTACGAGAGATGTAGCTAACGTTCACGTGGGGTGTGCGGCACGGTAAGGGATTGAACCTAATGCTATAATTAAAGCTCAAAGCAATCACAGCGTTTGTCCCGGTCAGTGAACACAAATGGTAGTCACTGCCTGAGGAGACAGAATTTTCGAATGCTTTATGCTGTACATGTTTGGTAGCTCACTTAAAATACAGGTTTTTGGAAAGGTGTGCGCACTGAGAGCAGGTGACTCACTTGTCTAGAATTGCCTTGATGATCAGCTTCACCCAGGGGGCCGTGGGGTCCAGGCACACTTCTCTGCCGTCTGTCAGGGTAGCTCTGCAAGAGAAAAAAGGAAGGGAAAAGGTCTACTTAGTGAATTACAAGGCCATTTCGCTTTTCTCTCATCATTCTAAGTGTACACTTACATGTTCTACTTTAAATGGTGTCAGGCTGTAGCCTAACATAAAGGTTGGAGGTTTTTTAAATGCTTTCATATCTGCTCCTGTCTGTTTGTTTGAATGCATTAAATCATTTGCAGGACTCTCACTCTTTTAAAAAGAGCTTCTTTTTTTCCTCAGTTTGCTTTGTATTTGTGATGGTGTTTAACTGAAGGGCTAAATCTTTCCATCTTGATTCAGAACCTGTACTGCCCGGTCCATGGGAATTTTGTTACAGTAAGAGTTCTTGAATTGTGACCGGATTACATGATTTCCATGCTACTGGTAGTTTTTTTCACTGATTTAAGTAGCAATTGGATCATATTTTTGACCTAGCTGTTAAATTCCACGGTTTGATCACTTGCTCAGCAAGGCTCCCTGAGTTTAATTCTCTTCTCACATGCTGGTAGAATTCAGAGGTTTTGCAAGTTATTTGCCGTCTGATGACTGCAGGTTTAGGTTGAAATACTGCATGGGGTGTTTAAAAAGTAGAGACCGGCAAAACCAACGTGCAACTTACAACATGTAGCATATTGTTTGTAAGAGCAAGGAGCGTTGCTGTTCTGCATTCTGAGCAGCCGCTCCTGCTGGCTTGTTACATCTGTCAAAGAACACTTACGTCATCCTTAATGTAAAATCTGTTTCACCCTTGTTAAGTAATCGGGACGATTTTGCAAAAGCACTTACATGACTTCAACGTTCTTGCAGTGAGGTCCGCTGGGGGTGAGGTTCACGTTTTGAATGAACTTGGGATGGATGAACTTGGAATGGGTGCTTGGGCACTGGCAGCGGAGTTCAATCGCTGAGCGTGGCAGGGCCTTGCCTGTAAAATGAGAAGAAGAAGAAAAAATTGTGGCCTGTTTCACCGTTTCCATGGGAAGCATAACATGCTCTTTTTGCTTACGGTGTTAGTATGGAGTTATTTGCTGCACTTGTAAGGAGCGCAGCAGCTCCCCCATCAGCATTTACACTAGCAATTAGTCAGGAGAGCCTTAGGAAGGATTTCTTTACCTTTTATTCCAGCTGCTGAGATCAGGAGAAGAGTCAGGAGAGCAGCCGCAGCCTTGCCTGTCATGATGCAGGAGTGTTTCTTCCTCGTGGCCCCTGGGTCTGCTCTGCGGTGAGGTGAGCTCCAGCAGTCCCAAGGGCAGCCGGTGCCTGTGCTGGGGGGCCTGCCGTGATTATTTATATACTGCCTTGGCCTCCCTGTGTGCTCCAGCACCACGAGCGGGTCATGTCACTGGAAACTCCAAACCTGTGCGATGCTACTGAGAAATGAGTCATAGGTGAGCGGGTAAGCCCCTTTCCCTAGATGACCACAGAATTGCTTTTCATTAACAGAAAGCACTTCGTTAATTAAAGAAATAAAACCCCATCAAATATGTACAAAATGGCCCTGCACTTAGCTTTGTGGAATCTAGGGAGGGGGGCATAACGCTCTATTCCTTGCCATTATTTTCTTCTGTACCTTCGTACTTTTGATGTTATTATTATGTTACCCTTTGTGACTTTCTGCTTCTGATGGAAAGCATTTGACCCGTGATTTTCCATCTATGTGTCTTTGGACTTGGATTTTTTTCGTTTTAAGACACGATAGAAGTAAGAGCTAATACTTTGTATAAATGATAGATACTAGAGAGGTGGGTACTAGAACGGGATTTTAATGAGCTCCCCTTGTCCTCATATGCAATTACATTTTAAAAAATCTTTCTTTATATGCTGAGATAACTTCTGCAGAAATACTTACAGTATTTTTTTGATACATTAAAACCCAGCATCACTGAAATAAGCAACAGAATCCAGGCATTGTCTTACTATTGAGAACATACAGAATATATTATGATTATGATGAATTGCTTTGCCTGATCAGGTGGATTTTTTTGAGGATGACTGCTTCTTCTGAAGCCAAAACTTCCTAACTGTTTGCTGCTTTGAATTTGGGCAGAGAAGAATCCTAAAAGCTGCTGCAGGATTCTCCTTCTGAAATAAACTGAGGCACTTTTGCAAATTTAAATTTGACCCTGTAAAGAGAAGATGTCTTCCGATTATCATAAAATTAAAAGGAAAGTGAAGATGGGATCACAAAGGAGGATTATTCAGATAAAGTCATAGATGTACAACCATTTTTATTAACAATAGAAAATAATTCTAAACCACAGGTGGGCTTTGGGGGGATCAAACATTAAGCAATCCCATTATTGTTCTTCTGCCAGCTAATGGAAACAGTCAAAGGAACAAAGCATAGGAGCAGATATGAACGAATATAGGTTTATTGTTCTCATACAGAGATTTATGTAAGCCAGACTGAATTCCACTTACTATTACCGTGTCTGTAGTTTTACACAGTTAAGTTTATAAATAGTCTTAGAGGGTGTGTTCTGAATAGTAGCCCAATAAGATGTGTCGATACAGAATTAAGCACCAATTTTTCCTGTAAATTTTCAGCTTGCAGTGAACGCAGCTGGGTTAGCTAATGTGAGCACATAAGCACTTAATTACAGTCCTTCTGCGTCAAATGAGAGGTCTGCCTAGAGAGTATCCTGTCTTCAGTAATGGCCATCAGCAGATGTCTATGAATGTGTAAGAGAAGATCAAGTGTGTTTGAGACTTATCCCTAGTAGTCTCCCACTCTGAGCCTGGTTTCATTTGATGCGTCCTGATTCTTTTATGGGAAAACAAGAGTTAGATATTGATCCTTATCTCTGATTTCCACCTCCTTCATAATTCTGTAGACCTTTATCACATCTCCAGGTTGATCTCTTTTTACAAAATGTTGCCCTGTTGCCTGATAGCAGCATAGACCAGGTTGGTCGTTCCTGTCTCTGGACTTCTTATTTCCCACCTAACACGCTATTTCCATGCACAGCAAACTGTTCGCAGAAATGCAGAGTATCAGTGGAAATGGCTTTTGGCCTGCATACAAGGAGAGAATGGAGATATGAATTGCTACAGGCTTGAGGTACCCGAGTGAAAAAATTGGAGTTTCTCAGATCATTTTCTGTATGCTTGTCCCCAACTTTCCCTGACTTGTGAGCAACCTGCAACTTTACATTTGTTTATGCTCACATGAGCAGTGGGGGATTTCTTTCCCCTGGGGAACCCCTTGCACTGCTCTGTCCTCACCTCCCTCAATGATTGCTCACCAGTATCTTTAGAAATCCTGCCTCATGCATGGAATTTTGGATCCAAACATGTAAAAAGATCATTTAGAAGTAGCTGAGCAGCTGAGACAGTGAATGTGACAACTTCTCTTGGTCTTTTTTTTTAAAGAATATTAGGTTCAGCAGGAAAGGGTAGTTCTGCTTGAGCTTTAGATTTCCTTCTGGCAATTTCTTCCTCTTATTATCCGTCTGTGACCCTGTATGCAAAATCTATGCGTACTTTTGATCCGCAAAGGGACAATATCTCAGCTTTGTGTCTTTGGCAGCCCGGGTCTTCAGTGTCATCTGTATGTTGGTGGCAAGACAGTCTCTACTGTGAACCTTACCTGGGGCAACTTGACTGACTTGAGAGGGCCAAACAGAGAACTTACTTAAAGTTACAAATACCATAAGTATACATCTTTTCCCTCTGACTATTCCTTAATTAGATAGCAGCAGAAAACCCAAGATTTTAAGTTTGCCAACTATCACAGTGAATGACTTTTATATGAAAGATATGGAATAAACGGCTGTAAATAGAAATGCAACCATGAGATACATGTTCAGTACCTATCTTCCTGATGAACTTCAGCAACGTCCGAGTCAGCCCTCTACAAAAATGTTTGTTCTCTTTTGTTTAGTTAATATGCAATTCTGAAAGCCTAACTCGTTTTGGTGAGCCCATCTTCTCAGGAAGGGCTCACTGAAATTCGTGGGGTTGTCTCTGCCCCTCTTCCTGAAGCTGCTTAGGCTTGATTTTTTACCACCATTAACAGGAATGGAAATTGCATTCATTTGTTTCCAGAAGTGCTGGGCGTGGAGTGAAGTGTATTTTCTGAACCAGTCCTCTACTGGGCAGGTGTTACAAAGGTCACTGTGTGAGTGCTTTAACAAAGGAGTATTAATTACTCATAAATTTCACAAAGTTTTGTGAGAACAAGGATGAGAGCCAGAGCCCTGCTGTACCACAGTGCTACTTCCTCACAGCACAGGCGATGATGATCCCTATTCCTGTTTTTTCTGTGCAGCCCGTGATTCTTGCTGCAGGGAAGTACAGTTGCAACACCTATGCTGGTGAGTATTTTTTTCCACTTACGCTGCTTACACAAAACATCTCTGGTTTAGAGGCAGGAAAAGCGCCTTTGTGTTCTGTTTTGAGAGGACCTGGCATGTTGACCTACCTGCAGCACAATCAAGTGCTCCAGCAATACACAATTATGTACCACAGCTAAACCCATCGCTACCGCTTCTTTCTCTCTAGCCGGCTTAACTTCCCTCTGTTCATCTTGCTGGCTGTTCTGGATCCTAGCACTATGTATTCGGTACTACACCCTTGCAGCTGGACTTCTAAAACTCATTAACGGTGATGTTGAGCATTGCTTCAGCAAAGCCCCTGAGCCTCATGCAGAACACTTACGGATGACTGAGAACTTTATTCACAGTTTTCAGAAGTCTGAAGGAATCCAAAATTGCAGTCCTGCCTTTCTGTGCCCTTTGGCCTATTAACAATACAATCAAAAGCCATTGACTGATCAGGTTTGATGGAAAATATCTGCCTTTGTATATTCCTGGGCTTTCCCAGTGTATGTAGTAACTGCATAGGAAATGAAGTCATCTCCAGAAAGGGAAGTAGTATTGGGGGAAAAAAAAAAAAGAAGAAGAAAAGAAAGAAAATGGACAGGATGCTGCCTGAAGCATGATCAGGATGTTCATGCTACTCAACATGCAGCAATTTTTTCAAAGAAAAAGTGACTACTGTGGTTTAATTGCATTAGTTGCATTTTTAAGAAGAAAAAAAAATATGCAGTAGGATTACTCAGGGACTTTCCAGTATTTCAGCTGGTATCACCGTTGTGTTGTCTTTCATATTAATTAAACAAATACCTTTTTTCATTAATCATCGTAAGTAACTGAAAACCAATTACAATACACGAACCAAAGGATTACTCAAATATTTTATTTAATGTGACAAGGTCAAGATTTCCATGACTGAGCAGAAACAGCAGTTGAGAATAAGGAAAGGAGTGGAGAAGATACTTAGGAGTAGCACTTGCTCACTCTCTCTCCCTTACTCCTTGGCCTCCCTTTTGCAAGTTTCCATCCCCTCAGCTCTGCCAAAACTAGAAGTCTGGTTTTTAGGTAGCCTTTATCTACTTGAGGGAGGAGAACAAAATAATGACAGTTTTTCCAAAGCTACTGTATTTTCAAGCCTATTGCAAAGCCAAGCAGAATTAACAGCCCCGTGCTACATGGGTATTGCAATCGTAATCATCCGCCTACTGCTGTAAATTAGCAATAAATGAAAATCACTGGAGTCACACTTTGGCATTGGCTCTAAGTCTGAAGAGAGCAAGGTCCTGAATGCAGAGGCAGCGAGATGACGCGAAGAACAACAGCTACTCGGAGACAGGAGAGACTGCATTGCCCTCAAATTCCTGTGTGTAAATCATCAAGGCTTTTTTTGTTTCTGAAGTTTCAGCTGTGTGGAGGAAAAGTCAGTTTGAACCGGGGATAGAGGGCTCTAGGTGTATGCCTCTTGCCTGCACCTGAGCGAACAAAAGGTGACGGCAGAAGAACTTGGAGAGGAAGGGAACCGTGGTGTGCGTTGAATCCACGAGGGCCCATCCCCTTGTGTGCGAAGCTGGCTCCTCGTGGGACTGATCGTCACTGAGCAGACTGTATGTACGTTTACATCCCATGAAACAAAAAGAGAGTTTTTAGCTCCTTAAACAAAGAACTCTGACACCAGAGCTGAGGGATAATGCTACTAAGCGCCAAACTGGAGGCCAAAATGGAACAAAGGCATCCTAAGGGATCTGGTTCTGGTGCAGTCCTGCTGGTCGGACACTGCAGAAACTTTAGCTGAGTCCAAGCAGGTAACTTCCCTGGGAATTCATTTCTGCTGGTTTACTTACAGGTTTAAGTCTTTGCCCTGTTGAGTGCATGGCGTTGATTTTTGCAGCTTAACAATTTGTGTTTGTTCTGCTCTGTGACGTGTTCATTTTGAGTATTTGCTGTGGAAGAAACTGGTCTTCCCTAGTAATAGGTACAAATAAGGATTTGTGTTGCAGGTGCACCTGGGTTTTCCATTTCCTCCTGCAGTTGTTACACATGCAAGTCAGGAAGGTCGGCTGAGATGGGAGCAGACCCCGGGTCCTGTCTCTTCCCACCCAGTCCTGCTCCTCAGGAAAAAAGAGCAAAGGCAGCACCTCCAGCATATACTTCTGACTGGTAATGCTGTGTGGGAAGGTAATGGTTTTCAGGGGAACCAAACTGACTTTTCTTCTCACTGGCTTTCCCTCTTCTGTCCTTCATTTCATGTTGTAATTTTGTTCCTATATCAAATTGAAAACCCCAGGGAATAATTTACATTATTCTGGCTTCTTGGCAACTCCTGCTACGGCGTTACTTCCTTTAACTGCAATGGATTTTGTAACGCTGATCGAAAGTAAGCAGTGGGTCAAACAAATGCTTTAGATATGACCTGTTTTGCCTTCTTCCACTCCTCATAGATATGTAATACCAAACCAGAATACTTGTGTGACAAGGAGAGTTTCTGAATTTGCACCTTGTTTTTTTCCAAGCACTCACGAGTAGCTCTCTAGATTTTTAATGGCCCAGTGGTACGAAGACATATTTTTTAAGCCTCCATAGATTGCCTTGCAGGATTACAGCATGTCATGGAACATGCCTGTCCAAAACCAGGGCACAGCACTTCTGGAAAGCAAGTCTCTTTGCGTGTAAAGTTTCTCAGATTTTGTGAACTCAAAATTAAAAATACCATTGTTTAGCAGTGCAAATCTATGTCTAACCATCTTGGTAGTTCTACACTGAATCGTACCTCCTCACATTCTAAGTTTCTGGTGCATTTGCAATTCACCCTGGTGCTTTGGGGAAAGTGAGGAAGCTATTCTTTAACTCTTCAAAAGAAAGCGACTTGACAGTTGAAAGTAGTCATTTGTAATCTGACCTAAACATTTCCTACCCAGATTGATCTTCTTAATCTGAGGTAGATCCTATCTCTGTATGATTGATTTGTGTACAGTGTGACTGTGGGTCTGATGTTTACCAAACCACCGTCAACCAACCTCTGAGCGAGCTTGAACTGTCACGGTTAAAATTGCAGGTAGTTTTATATCTTTAGTAATTCCTAAGGTGTGTCCTGAGCTTCTGAGAGCCCTCATCTCCCTCTGCCATTCCCACTCTACCCTCTCTTCAGTATTATGCTTCAGTGTTTGTCCTTTCTGGGCTTGGTTCTCTTTGAATAAAAGGCATTGTCTCCTGTTTTTTGTAGGAAAAGTATTTGTCGGTGGGATTCAATGAAAGATGTGAAAATTACTCTTGTCTATCACTGTTTCTCTCACTTCCAGCCCAGAGCTAATTTACTCTTACAGAAAACTAATGTAATTAGAATACAGGAATTCACCCACTTCAGTTTAGCGTGAACAGCTAGCTATGTTGACAGAGACCATTAGTGGCTGATTACAAACCCAAACGTCTGACTCTTTAATGTAGATCAAGGATATAAACCTACAGCAAGAAGTTTCATTTTCCCCAGCACTTTTTTCCTGAAAGTCTGCCAATACCTGCTTTTTAAGTCCAACCTGTTGAGGTGTCCAATCCCAGTACAGTTAACCAGGAAACAATCCATTAGGAGCGTAAGGCATGCACTGGGGGTACTCACCGAGCAGAATGTTCAACCACGCACGCAAGACAGTATCCCTTCCTCATTCTTTTTAAGTGTAATGACTATTGGAGAGCTTCAGAACTGTTAAGAGTCATTATAAGCTTCGATTCCAGCATATCTTTAATCATTTTCATTTCTGAAGTGGCATGCATGACTGCACACTGGCTGACAGTCTTTCATAATGTTCGTCCTGTCAATGACACATGTTCTTCAGAAAAGATTTCCATTGCTTCTGCAAAATCTCCATGATCTCTGCAGTTTTGGAGGACAAAAACTCCTTGGGTAGTAAGAGATCCTCGAGAATTGTTTCTCACAGACTGTCAGAGAGTAAATGAGAAATGCAAGAGACCTAGGACTCCTATTTCTTGGTTAGACTTTATGTTTGCACCTACTTTTTTGGCTTTGATGAGGTCTAAAGGGTTCTCTCCTGAAAAGATTGTACTCGGGTATTCTAGTCTTACTGTTCTACTTGAGGCGTTTGGCCAAGTTCTGTTCCACCAGATCCACTAAGGATTTGCGAGTCTTGAAGGACTGGAGATACTTTGAGACAATTTTTTTTCTCCTTTATGCTTAGTGTGTTTTTCCTAGGAAACTCTGAGGTGGTCCAAAAGCAACTCGGACTTTCCCACTACTCGGGAGGTCTGATGGAACAAACCTTAGAGACTAGGTGTTCCTCAGATCTGGTGGGAAATAAACAGAGCAACACTGTAAGCTCACCATTCACCCTGTGATTTATAACACAGCCCTGAGAGCGAGAACTTCCCCAGTTCACCTTTTTCTGGTACCAGCATCAAATCTATCACCACAACTAAAATTGTCATCCCTTTCTCTAAAGCTGACATGAACAAAACTGTGTTACTTGGAGGTTCACTGTCTGCCCTCTCAAAAATGTAGCCCTTAGGCTTCATTTTCTTTTGGAAAAAGATCCCTGCTTCCCTCTATCTCCCAAAGCTATCTTTCAGATTTACTTGGATTCAAATGTTCCATGTCTCACTTCAGAGACTTCTCACTCCCTATTTCAGACAACCTCCTTAACAAATCATTGCATGGACACTCCGGGTTGGAAATACTGATGTCCAGTGGCACTGCAGATATCATCTAACCAGACATCATTACCTCTTCCTGAGCCAGATGGAGAATCACAGTTTCACAGAGAGACATGAGAGAATAAGGGTGGAAGAGCCCTGTGGAGAACGCCCAGTCCACGCTCATACAAACACATACACGTGCACGCACACACACATCGTGCCTGTTCAAAGCAGGGTCAGCTAGAGCAGGTTGCTCCGGACCTTGTCATGTTGGGTTTTGAATATCTCTAAGGATGGAGAGTTCACCACCTCTGTATGCTTTTGGTTTGTGTTAGAGTTGTGTCAGGAGCTCCTTGTTCATCCATGCAGGCCTCCTGCTTCTCTTGCTTGATTTCCTGCATGCTGGCATGGACCGCTCTTGAGCTTGGCGGGGAGGTGATACTTGAAAATCAACTGGTGCTCCTGGACCCCTCTGCTCTCCAGGATGGGCTCCCATGGGATTCTTCGGAGCAGATGCCTGAAGAGCCCCAAGCCTGCTCTCCTGAAGTCCACAGCTGTGATCCTTTTTTTTTTTTTTTTGCCTTGCCTCCTCCTGTCAGGATCCTGAACTCCAGCATTGAGGATACTGCAGCCACAGTTAGCCCCAGTATGATTTGAGCTAATAACCGAATCATTTTGGCATGGTACCAGGAGAGTGACATTTCTCACACCAGCAAGGAGTAGTAGTCACTGTTTTTGCCAGAACCTGACTCTGTGACCTGTAAGAGTGGGTGATTCATGAATCCTGGCAAAGCAGTTAGGTGATAACAGTTACTTTGGCAATGTATGGCATTCAGAGTTTGAACCTTCTGTCCAGTCTTGAATCTTACAAGATCTCATAGCACGTTAACATTGCTGCTCTAACACTCCTCCTACTGTACACGAGCTATAGTGTGGCTTTTGTGTTGTCTGAAGATTAAATACTGATCGCAGGTGGAGCGTGATGAGTGTTTCAAGAGTGACAAAAGTCTTCATGAGCATAGAAGGCCTAGCAAGCTAATACATTTGGGACATAAAAAATTTTCAGACAATAGTACCTTAAAGAGTAATTAACAAGTGCCATATTCAAAGCATTTGACTGCCCAGCCTGAGTAAGTATGTACTTACATACAATTGTGTTAACTTGGAGCCATCTTTGGCGGAAGCTTTAAGTGATACGTGTGGAACTGCAAAGGTCCTGTAACCACACTGCACCTCTCAGCTCTGTTTCAGGAATTTTTAAATGCTTTTCTCTGTGAAACGAAAGTCACTTTGGAAAGTATTGCAGATAATAAAATTGTTCACTTCTGGGTACCAGGAACAGTGACAGGGGCTCAAGGGCTTTATCTCCTTCTGTACAAGTGGTGGTTAGTTGTAAAACACTGTGCAATTACGAGTTCATGAGGATTTGTTTTGTGCTTTAGTGAGGGAGATGTAACAGTATTTTTGATCGGGGAATGGTTACTAAACCAGAGTCTGAAAACAATTTCCTTCCAGCTAGTGTTGCAAAATGAGCAGGATGTGCACTTGTTGACTTGAACGTCACTCTGTTCACCTTTCACATGAGTTTTTGAAGTATGCTATGGAAGTGCAGGAAAGAAAATAGCTATAGATTACACGTGAACTCATAGCCTTTGTTATTATAATCTTTAAGTAATAAGGCTTGAGTTTCAAGGTATGGAGTTGGACAGGAAAGGAAAAAATGAACTCTGGAGTGTGTTTGTGCAGCCTTACTGAAATTTTTAGTCTTTTATGTCCAGTTTTAGGATGGAGCTCAATTTATCATCAGCCTTTGAAGCACTCTCTACCGAATGTTTTCGGTATGGACAAGCTGATGTGTTCTTTGTTGCTGTGGTATAAACACTCCTGCCATTATAGACAGGAAGATCCTGTCCAAAGCTTTCTATCACAGTAGTACTTTTCACGATGTACTTTTTTTCATGGGTGTTTTGTGATATTTGTTTATGAAGTTACTAATTAAAAATTGAGTGTCATGTCTTAAACTCACCATAGAGCATTCTGAAAGGAATGCTTGTAATTCCGTATAAGCCACTGCATGTCCTACTCTTTTCACAACCCAGTCTGAAAGGAAATGCCAAACGTTATGGTAATCATTTACCAAAAGAAATTCCAGATGAAAAGCATATGTCTGTAGCAGAAGGCATAAGAGCAAAGAAGTTTGGTTTTCATACACATTTTTTGAGTACTTACATGATTTGTTGACAGTAAGAAGTGTAAACCAGGTGGCGCAAGTTCAGGCCACAAATGAATTGCTTCCCTTCTGAAGATACTAAAAATTACATTTTACTGTTTAGGCAGAACATTAAGGCAAGTTGTGTTGCGTGATGGTGAGTTCTTTGGAGTCCTCCTTTAGTGGCCTCTCCTTGTTTCTTCTCTGAATCCAAGAAATTTCCCAATAACCAACAGTTATTGTGCTTTTTTTCTGTGTTTTGGACAGATTAATTTGGAAGGGAATGGTGTTTCTCTTTAACATGCAGTCAGATCAAGAGTGTCAGTGGAAGACTTCTGGGACTTATTTTGAGACCTGGGAATAGGAAGGGGCTGAGATTTCTGAGCTGCTTGTTGTTACAGACATGTCTTTTTCACTCCAGTGCTGGTCATTTATTAATTTTAGAATGATTTTTTCTTATTTTTTTGAGGGGGTCCCATTTTATACTCTGGCTTTTAGTAGTGGTAGTGATACAACCGAGGAGATGGTGCAAAGATTGCACCGCACATGTGGGAACAAGAGGCCAGGGATGAGGAAGGCATAGGAACTTCTTACGCTGGCTTCCCCAAAGCTGTATTTCATCTCAGACTACATACTTAGTTGTAACAACATCGCCTAGAAAATTATTTACTGTAATCCATTGTATGAAGCATTAGACGCGCTGTATTAGCTGGCGGATAATATCTGAAGGATTAGCTACGGTTGCTCTAAAGCCTTAAAGAGCTACGGCGCCATCAAATTAAGTTATATGACACAATAGAATTATGAGACATAATGACATTTTTATCACAGAACGAAAGCTGTCTTTATTAAGCCTTACTAACTTATAGGTCACTTCATTTCGTGGCAAGTTCAGTCACGTTGGCTCTTCCTGCTGGCAGCAAAGGGTGTGAATTAAGGAGGTGCTGGATCTCCAATAATATGCTGAATCTCTTCACCTCAAGGGTACCCAGTGAGGGCATCGGGTACCCAGTGCTGCTCGGGAAGCACTCAGACCGTGCTGTTACTGTTTCTGTTTTACATCTGCTATCACAACTATAGCATTACAACTAGAGCGTTGTGTTGCATCTGACTGCTATGATATAAAGGGAAAACAAGCAGGCTGGAGGCAGAAGAGCAGTTGTTGCCTAAGGTGAGTTGCTCACAGATCTGCCTTGTGTCTTTCAGACCGCAAATATGTCTCCCTGTGCTGCTTGTCTGGAAAAGGCAATGCTGGTACGTTGCATCTTTGCTGTTTTTCAGGGCCCCATCCTCAAGCCCCTATACCAGCCATCACCATCGCTCGTGTCAAAATGAATCATTCGTTGTGGGTGCATCCAGAGGCCATTTTGACATTTTTTTTTACTTGGAGGCAGGAACTTGGTAATGAGTTCCAGCAAGGCAATAAAATCATACCCACATCATGTTGCAATCTCATTGTGTTGCAGTGTCATCCTGGGAGCCCTGTGTAAGAAGTCACTTCTGCACTAATGGCACGCAAGCAAGCACGCTGTCGTTTTGAAAGAGCAAAGGTAGGCCCTCTTTTGGGACAGCAGGGCAGCTTCCTGCCTAGGAGCCGCAGTCAGCATTTTAACATTTCTGCTAAGTAAGAATGCTTCTGCTCTGAGCAGGTGGCATTTCACCGCCATTCAGCCCGAGTTCCCAGTATAGCTCATTAGTGGGTTCAGAATGATCCTGCGTCTCTGCCGAGAGGATCAGTAAGTGGATGCATTAGGTCTTCTCTTTCAGCACGAACTCCTCCGACAACGTACATTTAGAAAAATCAGGAATGGCAGAGAGTGCATATACAGGGTTTCTAGCAGCACTTGCAGTCTTGCCAGGTGGCATCTTAGAGCTTTTGGTGCAGGGCTTACAGCAGGTTATAAACTCTAGCGCCGGCAGGCATCCCATTTTTCTATTTTTGAAGAGTATCTAGAATAATGGGCAACTTATCTGAAGCCGAGCTTTTGCACACTGCCTCAACAAAAATGAATAACAGTAACGGTGACTCAGCCCTGAGGTGCTCTGCACACTGCCCCGTTGTTGAGCCACAGCTCTCTGAAGTCAGGACGGAGCCTTTCCACACCCTTCAGCGCTCTTGCACAACCGGCAGCTACTTGGTTTTGTCCTAGGCAGCGAAGGAGAGGCCTGAATCACAAAGCTGAGGTCAGAATCTGGAGCTGAAGCTCCCGTTCCAATGTGGGTATTTGAATACAGAAATTTTGTCTAAGGGTCACCCCGTGGACATGCAATCACTTTGTGAGAAGAAAACACAGGTGTGCATATTTTCTAGCTAGTGTTACCTGGTATGGGATGTGAACATTCTGCAGGCAAGTTAACTGCGTGGCCTTTAGATATTTAAAGCTGCACCCTTGCATCTCCATGTGGATACTTAAATAAGTGGCCTGATTTTCACATTTGTAACTGCTGTTGAAGTTGCTGGCTATCTGCAAGAGCAATAATCAAGACAGTTTCAGTATCTTAACTTTAGAAGTGCCCATGTGAGGGCATGGACCCATTAGGAATTTTCAGCTTAAGGCAAGTCCCTCATGCTGGAAAAATAAATAAAGAATGGCCCAGGACAAAATTGGCAAGTAAGTTAGATTTATTATGTATACACGATGTGGAAGATTGATAAACTCAGAGAAAAGACAATCACATGCCTAAAGCATTGACCTGGAACCCCAGAGATTTCAGTCCAGCCCTTGGCTTTGGTGCAGAGTTTTGTGACTCTGGGACAGTCCGTAAGGCCAGGATCTGCAAAGATCTCATCAGCGACGAGGCTGGCATCCCCAAAGGTCATTCCAGAACAAATCAATTACCTCTGAAGATTTACGTTTTATTTCTTTGTGCCTGACTTCTCTATAAGATTACATAGCTGCCTAGATTGCCTGTCTCCCGGGAGATGTGTTTTGAGTTACCGTGAGCTTCAGAAAAAGAAATACTCTAAAGTATACAGCATGGAAGAAAGTTAGTAGAAGGGCCTTGAGAACTGATTAATATGCCTTGAGAACTGAGTGATTAATAGTTTTATTTTATTTTATTACACTTTAAAAAACACGAGAAGAGGATTGCACAGGTTGTGTGATTAAATAACGTATTGGCATAGATCTTGGATACAAGAAGTACAGATCTTAGACAATGTAAGTGAAACTGGGTTTTCTCTTTGCAAAAGCAGGATTTGTGAATTACGAAGTATACTTTAAAGTACAGATCTAGAAGACCTCTGAAATAAACATCACCTTTGTTCTGTGTATTTTGCATGAAAAGGTGCGAATATGGGTATGAGTTTATCTTTAACACTTTAGGCACTTTAACCTTCTAAAATGGAAACAGAATGTGTAATTCAGACAAACACAGGCTTGCTTTCTTCCTTTTTGAAATAAATCTCTCTTACAACCCTCTGAAGAGGATTCAAGCAATATATTTCACCCTCATCGCATTTCATAAATAAATAAACTAACACAGAAAAAAGCATTTAAGATGGATTACGCTTTTGCTCCACACCTTAGAGCCAGGAAGTTCAGCTACAGGTGACACACTGGTTTTCAATGCAAACTGTTTTGTTTTCATAGTAATGCCAGTTACAGACACTAGCTGAAAGCTGAACTTCCTGCCAGAAGCAGATGCAGGTCACACTTCTAATGTAGGATTTGCATGATTTATTTCTCTTTTGCATCACTTGTCCTAATACATTGTTGGGGATTGCAAGGGTCTTATTCACGCCACTGAAGTCACCGAGGTGATTTCCTTATCGCACTTTCCACTTGTGTAATCTGATTATTTTTTTTTCCCCCCTATCTCACATGCCTGAACAAGATCGCTTAAGCGAAAAACACTACCAAGGATTTTTTTTTTTTTTCTGGTATGTGATATACTGCAAACTTTAAGCATCTAGGCATGAAAGACATAAGTCCCACCACCTCTGCCATTTCTACAACATCAAATTCCTTTCGTATGTGCATAGATCACCAGTCTTTTGAAGTCAGAGGTTTAATGGTTCCGTTTCAAGTGTGAAATGGGTGAACCTAATAAGCATCTGATCATTTAATGACCGTTAAAGTCAATGGGAATATTTTACTTCAAAAAGCATGAGGCGAAGCATTATATAAGTAGACACCAGTAAAAAGGGGATGTTACAGGAGGGCACCAATTGAGAATATTGTCACTTACACCAGAAATAAAATCATAGCATCCATTTGAAAGCATCTTTATTTAAACACAGATTGCAAAGCTAAACACCTCCCTTGCTATTACCCGAATCCCGACATTTCCCTATTTCTAAATCTATTTCCAATTGACATCAATGTAAGTTTTTATATCTCGAGCGAGAGAGCAACCAGGAAATACTATCAGGAGTCAGTGCTCAAGTTCATAGCAAGTGGGCAAGTTAACAGCAGGTGGGTATGGGGGACCCAGCAAGGACCAGCTGCTCCCGAAGGGGCTGGGAGCCAAGCACCATAACGCAGCAGCGGGGCAGGGGCTTCACTGTCCAGGCACTCCCCTTCCACAGTACCTGGGCACGGTGAGCCTGGCAGGCCAGAGATCACAGCCAGATCCACCCAGGAGTCCACAGCACCGGCAAGTTCATGGCAATGAGGCAAGTCCAAGGTCAAGCCGGCAAGTCAAGTGACAGGTCAGAGGTCTGGATCAATGCGGTCCGTGGCCAGACAAACCCAAGGCTGAGGCTGAACCATAGGCAAGCACTCCTCCAACATAGTTCAAAAAGAGTAAAAGTGCCAAAGCCAGAGCTGAAATGGGCTTATGGGCCGATGGGCAAGGGAGTGTTTGGGGAGGCTCCGGGGGAGGCTCTCTGGGGCTGTTAAAGCCAACCGGTACACTCAGGGCCCCGACAGCAGGCAACCTCTGTCGCAGTGAGATCCCTAATACTGGAAATACTAGGTTTCCACCTGCTTGTCGTTGCGAGAGGAATTCAGTGAGGTCGTTAAAGAATTCAGGTGGAAATAAGGAGCAAAACTTAGTAAGACTCAACAGCCTTTCTTCTCTTCCTTCAGCTTTTGACACCTACTTTGACCTTTCCGAATGTCTGGTTCCTTCCCCAGTCTTACCCAACTCTTCCGAACAGAAATAAAACTCAATCATTTCTGAACAGCAAAGGAAAAATACAGAGTTTTTTCTTCCAGTTATGGCACAGCACTAAAGACCTTTCTGAATCTCTTTGCCTTCCGTCTTCAAACGACAGCTGAGCATTGAGTTGTCTCCAGTGCATGCCTCTCAGTGTAAATAGTCCTTTACTGCTACCCTGCGTGAGGTTACCTGCTCAGTGCCAGATACTGAAGGGATTTTGAATCGCATGTGCTTGCTCTGGGCTTGATCTTGCGTCCCTTGTCAGCAGTGGCAAGATTTCCCAGTGTTGTGTTTCAGGGTCCAGTTGTTGGCTGCAAATGCCTTCGGTCTTGCTGCAAGCTGGAAAGCGGTGTGATTTTCAGAGTGCACCTTCAGTTCTTTTTGTGGATTTCACCATTTCTGTAGGGTTTTAATATTAATACTTTTGTCACTAGTGATGAGGTTTTAGACTAAATTTATTCCTATTCCCAAGTGAGAGGTGTTACACAGGAGGCAGCCCGTTACTATTAACAGCCATTGCACCTTTTTTTTTTTTTCCTAGGGAAATTGCTTTTACTGTTGTAGCAGAAAAAAAGAATGAAGAAGTACT
>JANZLQ010000007.1:34622774-34635858 GCA_026212715.1 Elanus axillaris | reverse complement strand
CAAGATACAGTAATAGACTAGTAGGGCATGTTGATAGCACCAGGAATGTTGTCAGTGAAATGCATGGGAGATGTAGAATAAAACCTTCGAACGGCATGTTTAAAGGCTTTCCAATGTATTTTAGGGTTCTGCCCTAGTCCAGTGTCCAAACACTGCCTTAAACCATTTTCTTGAGGATTGCTTTGAACAGGAATAGAATAAACTGATGCCCATGTGATTTTCAGCACTGGTGACAAAGAGGTACTCATTTTATTTCATGAGAAACAGAGTAATTTATGATACTGCATTGAAAGTAACCTGCAGCAACAAGTTACTGCATGCATACACAAATCACCCAGGAAATAGCAAGCTGTTGACTGGGTAACTGAGCCTTCTCTTTTGAACGCAAATGCTGCATTGCATTGCCAAGTCTATTTGGAGTTTGTGCTTGTAGTGATTTACTGTGTCGGTTTCGGGCACATCAGCCTGGTCCTGGACATTGTCAGATTATCCATACGGGGGAGGGCGGGGGTATAACTGGGAAGAAGCTGACGTTTATTAACAAGATGATGTGCCATTTAGCAGTGTCAGTGGAAAGAGTGTCTAATGGACAGTGAGGGTCTTGTCCCCCGGGAAGTCCTCTCAAGAGAATCCTCTTGTAGCACTAGACCCGGTATCACGCCCTATTTTCACATGAAGATATTATTTCCTGTCCATTTAGCAAGAACAGCAGCCAGGATGAAAAATAACATCTATACTTCCTGCAGGTGATCCGGTGCTAGCATGCCTCCGCAGAACTGCAGCACATGGGTATCTCAGTCATTTTAGGTGCTGACAAATCCAGCAGATAAGAGCTCAGCCCTATTTATGTGATTGCAGTGTTTGATGGGAGAGTATGTTTTGTCGTTTTGCAATCTAAAAACTCATTAATCTGAAAGCTAAAAGAAAGGATATTTTCCTGTTCACAACAATGGCAGAAGCAGCCTCTTGCACTTAGGACAGTATGGGCTAGAGTGGCCATATCTGTTTCTTGTTTTGTCCAGGACCAAGTGGGTTTGGTCCAGAATTTTTCCTTTAATATTTGGCTTTGCTAGGAACATTGGGATTTCTCTGTGCAAGAGCTTCGCCAACAACTTCAAGCAAGCAGGAGACTGTAGTATCATTTCAGCTTCTTTGTCCAGGACCAGTTACTTTTTCTGTCACCAAACCATTATACAGCTTATAACCCAAACCAGACATCTCACACCCTCTTTCTGCTCTTATTTCTTGTCCAGGAAGATCTACTGACATCCCTGAGGACGGGCGCATTTTCTGCTTCACATCTGTTCCCACCACCTCAGGCTCAGCACGGGCACCCCTTTGGTAGGGAAACGCTAAGTATGGTTATTCCGTAGGGCTCCTGCTGTGCTGTGGAGCGTATGAAAGACTGACGGATCCAAGCCTGTCCCTTCCTTCCCTGCATTTTTATTCTCCTTCCCTCTTTCCTGCCCCAGGTCACCACAGTAAAACGCAGCACAATAAAATGTGATTACAGTGCTTTTTAAGGCAGTCTAATGAGGAAGTCAAGCTTTCCCCGTGTATTTTTTAGCCAGGAGGTATCTGAAAGACTGGTAGGGCAGCAGTACCTGTGCATGAAACGTCCTTCTCCCGGGAGCCCACGCCGAGGTTCGTCCCCACCGTCTCTCCCGTTAAGTAAAAACAGCCTGAGCGGCTCCAAGAGCTGATGTTGCAGTGGTACAGGCATTTAGGGAGCCGGAGGAAGGCGGGGAGCCCTCCCGGAGCCTGCTGAGCCCCGCCGCAGGCCCAGGCAGGTCCACAGCTCCACCAAGGCTGGGACAGCAGCCTCTTCTCAGAGACCTTCAGAGCCTCCTCTTGGCAGCCCTGAGTTCAACACCAAATCCAAGACCCAGGCGCCCGGCCCTCTGCTTTTCGTGCATGGCGACTTCACCTGACCCTTGCCAGCAGACAAGAACGTTTTGCTCTCCCCACGAAGCTTCCGCTGTGTTGTGACCGAAGTTGTTCCCCACGGTCATCCCCGATTGTGGTCACATACTGGTATTATCAGACAGGATCAGAAGGGGAGACCGAGTTGATACACGCTGTACCAGAGTTATATTGTATGGGAAGAGTTTTCGAGGACGAGGAGAACTGTTTCGTGTTTATATGTAACTCAGCTTTTTAAGATGGAAGTTTCACCTTCCCGATTCGCTTCACAGCAAAGAGCACACATCCCAAAGCAGCTCCATGGGACTCAGACCACTCCTGTCCAATGAGAAGAGTGTCCACTACTTAGTCCTGCATTCTGTTTCTAACCTTTTATCCTCCCACACAAGTAATTTCTCCCCTCCTGAGGAATCTCTGGTGGTGGGTGTTCTTGATTCCCTCCAGGGAGCCGGAGTACCCCTGCTGCCCGGGTCCCTGCAGCCTGCGAGCGTCCCAGCAGGTCCCGAGCCACAGTTTTTGCCAACAACAGCTGCATTAACCCTTCCCCCATATTTTAGGTGTAGTCCTTTGTTCACCGACTCTGTTCTCTTTTCTACTAATTTGCCCGGTAAAGGCATCAACTTACTGGGCTGCAGTTTTCCAGACTATTCGGAAGGCTTGCCTTTAAAACTAGGCCATTTTCAAGTCTGGTGCGAAGCCAGGTATAAATGAAAGGTTTGGGATCTGCTATGTTTTATCTCCACATACAGTATGCTAGAGTCAGTACTCCTTCAATCTTTTCTCCCTCGGACCATTCCTGAAACCTTGGAAGCTACCTTCCATCCTAATAGTCTCCTTAACACTGATTACACAGGACCTTAAAACATCTTTCCAACATAAATTTAACAGCTATTTTTTCTGCACTCCAGAGTCAACAGAGCGTTCTCTAAGTGGTAAGTCCGCGACACAAATGCTGACAGCTCTGACGCTCCCTTCACCAGCGGGAGAGTAAATTTATTTCAGCTTTGCCAAGTTAGATACAAACTTGTGTCCAAGTGGATTCTGTCAGCCCAATAGCTGCGTCCTTGGGGCTACACCACCTTGTGGTACTGGCATTCCACTGCATCCTAGTTAGGCACTGCTCCGAGTTCCTAGGTGTTTCCCTACACTGCAGTGTTGCTGACTTCAGTTAGATACAATTCTTAGTATTTAAATTGGAATAATGATTTTTTTTTCAGTTCCTCGGAGACCGGGACAAAGGCTAACAAACATGTAATCAGAAGCGGTTATAGCCCCAACAGTCACAAAAAGGTGAAGTACTAAGGAACAAGCCCCGTGTAATGTAGGTGCTTGGCAGGTGAAGTAGCTTCTATTGGTATACCATCTTCACATCGAACTTTTGAATGCAACTGCATTTACTCAGTTTATGTACTGGGGAGGCTTGCAATAACATGTTTTTCTGGAAACAGACTTGGTGGAAAACAGAGCTAAAGAAAATCAGATCAGGATAGACAAGCTAAGTGAGAGCTGGCAGACGTTATTTTTACATTCACGAGAACTTCTGGCAAAATCTAAGAGCCGTTTTGGTTTTCTTTCAGCTGGTAAATTAGGTATAAAATTACACATTTTACAAGACAAATTTAAAGTTATGAAATTGTAGTTCCAAACATCAGTGTTTGAACAGATACTGCATTAATTAAAGAAATTACTCCACTCCTGAAACTATTTTAACAGCATACGATTAAAATTATTTCCACTCCACAGAGGCCCTGGCAGCTTGTAAAATTTAAGTGTTGCAGCGACATGCACAATTAGGCCATAGACCTTAGGTCCTGGATAAAAACGACATGAGGCAGGAGGATTTGAGTGTCTTGGCCGAGTCCCTTCTGCCTTTGCCATTACGTTTGCTTTTTGCAGAAAAACAAAAAGAAAGCGAACAAAGCCAGTTTAAATGAAGATCTTTGAATAGGTATGACTTAAGATACAGTGTCTAGCGTAGAGCCCCACACACCCTGGTAGCCAACGCTCACCTTCGGGCTGTGGTGCACGTTTTGCTGCAGAAGCCAGCAGGGGCCAGTGCACGCTCACCATGCGAGCCAGCTAGCACTGGCAGGAACCCTGCCCCACTGGTTTTTGGCAGCAGTTGAGCTGCTCAGCACACCCGTTGGTCATCTTCCCGGCTACTCATCTCCTCTGGCACCTTAGCAGGGCAAGCTGGGCGGAAACAGAGGGCACAGCCACGTTGACCCAAGAGTCCAAGCGCCAAGCGAGGTCATAGCGATGAAACAGGACCAAAAGAAAATCAAAAAATCAATCCCCAAATCACAACAGGATCAGCCAGCGACCACCCATCAAATCTAGAGCTACAAAAAAAGCAGGCCATTCTGCAGGTCATGATTAACAGGGTCCATAACCAAACATAAACATGTCTGTCACTGAAACAGAGCTCAACACGGCTCAAAAAGAAAGCAGCTGCTTCAGGCTGAGCTTAAGTAGGGTCATGGGCCCATGGGTGGGAGTCAGGGGGTGGGGAGGTTCCAGGTGAGGCAAATCAGGTTCATTAACATAAATTGGTGCCCTCGGAGCACAGACACTGAAAGGAATTTTTCTTTTTGTTTTGCAGCATGGAGTTATGCGTGTGTCATTGCTGTATGAAGCCTGTTACACTGGGAAGAAGTATATCCTGCACCTGGCAAGGCCTTGCTCATTGGTGGGGGGAAGAGGAAGCAACAGGATCCAGCCCCAGGAGAATGTCACCTTTGATGAAACTTCAGGTAACAAAGACGGCTGCCTGTGAACAGTAGAGACAAAGGACTGTCCCTCTTTGAAAACATGTTGTCATTTAAGTGCAGATCTGTGGTGTTATATGTCAAGAGAGTGATGCCAGGCTTGAACATTCACATCAGTCTCGTAAAAGTGGTTGTTGATCTGTGAGTCTTCAATTTCAGGGTATTTCACTAGATATCCCTTAATTTTGCACAAAGGTGTCTGAAATTTATTGCTGTAAATGAAGGCTTGATAATTCAGTGCCAGCTCTTGCAGTGCTACTGAGCTGACTACCGCAGAAGCGCACAGAGGCCAAAGAGGATCTGTGCAGATTATCATGGGCTCTGGGAAAGAAGCATTCAGCTCCCTGTCCATATGCCTCTAGTAATAGCCGGACATTTACTGCTCAGATGTGGTTCCCGTTTCTGCAATAACTTTTGCATAAAATTTCATGCCTGAAATTGCTTCCATTCCTGCACCTGTTAGAACCTGCGCTCTCTGCACAGATCTGGGTGAGCATACCATCCAACTTACAGTCCTAAAGACGCGTCTGTTTCTGTACAGCTTTTTAGCTGATTGACCGTCGTCTTGTCGGAGACTGTGTCCCATCACCCAGCAGCCCATGGTTCCCTGTGGTGAGGATTGCCTCCTGCGAGCGTGGTACATTTCCCCTCTGCGGCATGCATTGTAGAAGCTGGGACAACACCATCCCAGAGGCTGAATCTGCATTTCCAGTGGGCAGCTTGTTCAGATTCTTCACTTGTAAGGACATGTGTACTGGCTAGAAGCAAGGTATCGCCCACAGGGCTGAGAATGACAGTTTCAGATGGATCAAATTCCAAACTGGAAGACACACCCTCTGAACAACTGCGCAGGGAAGAATCTTTCCAGAATTTCAGCATCTCCTAAACAGCTATTGACTTGTTTATGTTGCCTTACACAGGAACAGGCAGAACTCACAGTCCAAATCAGGCAGTGATTTTGTATACCGCTGTGTTCCATATGCCTCCATTCTCATCTGGCTTTGTTTTTCCGAAGTGCTTCTAGACCAGAAAGACATTCAGATGTCTTCAGTGATGAGATCAAATTTTAGCCTTGTTAATTCCCATGAAACCCAGCAAAGGTTGTAAATGCGTTAGCCAAGCACTGAGAAGAGTTAGCCCTTCAAAGCGAGAGACGCTATAGTTTCATCCAGCACCACTGAAATGCCACCACCTCTGCCATCGAGCTGACACATAACTGCCACCCGTAGCACGCAGTGCTCACTGTGCTCTAGTACCCTACTCAGAAGAGTGTGGGCCTCGGATAGCTGAACGAGAAGAAAAAATGTGATCCATACAATCAGACGCTCAGGAGAAGAGTATGAATATGACACAGTAAGTATATAAATGTATTTACTCCTTGTAAAAATATGCTAGACAGCTGAATGCCCAAAGGGGTTATTTGATATTGTGACCAAAAAAAGCAGCATTATGGAAGGACAGGAGTGATCCACAGCAAGCAGCTGCAGTGTCTACGGGGTGATTTTCAGCAGGAAGATTGATCAGAGTTGAGGAGTATCCCAGTGTCGGAGGGTGAACTTTCTTAGAGAGAACTGAGGAGTCACAGAGATCTCTTCAAACCACCAAACCCAAGGCAGAACCTCAGTGAGTCAGCCCAATCTGTTCTGCTGTGCACTTTCTCCTTTGCAGTGCTTTCTGTGCTTTGTGAGATTTTCAAGAGCAAATTAATAAATAAATGCCACAGATGCTTATAGATTGTCTGCTCTACTCTCTAGATATCTAATGCAGTACAAAAATTAGAGAGTCAGTTCTCTCTCTGAGTGATTTTTATGATGCACTTCACGGCTGTTACTTGCTTATGCAGACAGTATTCATTATGGCAATGTATTTAAGTCTCAGATGTCACTGTTTTCATGCTAGCTTCCCAGCAGTTTGAAGATTCACTCAAGTTATTTGTGCTTAGCAGCATATAATGAAGAACTGTAAGCCCCGCAGAGCCACCGGGACACAATGTGAAGAATGTCAGCACTGCGCAGCAACTGTGAGCAAAGGAGTGTGGGCTGCTCGGACACAGAGGCGGGCTGCAATTGCCCTGCATTCCCCCTATGCCCACCAGCTTCTGATTCCTCACTCCGTAATCACAGAGCAAAAATGAGAGAGTACTGTTTCTCATGCTATTCCTTTTCAGCCTGAACACTTTTATTGCAGTTACATATGTAAGGATGACTGAAGGTTATTTCAGTGAGGACAAACGATGTCCTCGTGTACAGGAGAAGCTCTGATGTGTAATGGCTCTTTAAGGAAATCTGATTTTCTTCTAGAACAGATGCTAGAGCAAGTGAGGTGGCGTAAGTGTGAGTGTGCTCTTCATACTGTTTTTCTGGGCACCTGATAGGAGAATATGTTATAGGAGCTGAGCTCTTCCTAGGTGTCTTGTGGTTCAGTCTCCTAGGTCCCCTAATGACACTATGTATGCTAAAAGGCTATTTTGCTTCGGTATTGATGGAGTTTCATCATTTTATGCCATCGGGAAACTTGGTCCAGTAAATTACTGCCATGTAAAATATGGTGGAGATGTCAGATAGTTTTGTATCACATGTTCTTTACTGAAAGGGCTTTATAATCTCAATCTCAGTAAAACGTCTGCCAAATCCGGTTTCCACAGTCTCTCTCGTCCTCACTATTTTCTTGAAGCCTGTAAATTCTAGCAGTGCTGGCTAGCATCGGTTATCATTCTTTCTTAAAGTGACTTCCATCTAGTGACCCAAAGCAAAGTATTGTGTGAAAAAATTGTACTTTCTGTTGGCAGATGTGAAGAGAATGATATCTAGAAATCTGGCCTACTTTGTCTGTGTAAACACTTCAGCGGTTAAACAATGGCAAGGTATTTACATGAGTGCTCTTTAGCCCATATCCAGCCTATCATTAAGCTAATTTAACATCAAGAGGGTTTTGCTTCATAATTATGAGTCAGCATCAATTGCTATGAAGCAGGAATATTTATTGTAGCATAATAGTATATTCATAGAATCATAGAATGGTTTGGGTTGGAAGGGACCATTAAAAGCATTTTTTGGTAGTACGCTATATAATAGTGACACTCCTGAAGTGCAGTTAACTTCAGGCTTTTCTTTCAAATACGTCTTGCAGTTTACACACACAAAAAAATTGCTGCCAAGCTCTTCTCTGAGATTTGCCAGAGGCTTGTGTGTGCTCAGAGCATCACAGGATCTGAAACTGTGTAAATTTTCAGAAGATGAAATTCTGCGGAAGAAAAGATAGTGTCTTTGAAAGCCTGACTGGTAGGGTAGCGAACACGGAGAGCGTGACAGTGGACAGCCTCCCAGATCCCCCAGAATTCAGGAACTTGAAGGCATGTTCAGCGGGGCTTAGGAGAGTGCTGCAGACTGTATGCTAGAGATACACAATCGTTTCATTACACAGTGCCAGGTACTGCAGCAAAGTCGAGAAGACAATGTCTGATTTGCATTGTGTTCATTAGAAATTCAATTCAGACGGATTACTGAGAGACTTTTTTTCTGTAAGGTTCATGTATTTATAATGTGACTCTAGGACCGATCTTCAGTGGAGCCAAGATGTTTCCCGTTTCTTCACTGAGTTTGTGGAGAAAATACGGACTTGCATATGTATGTCTGTGAAGCAAAATATATTGGAATTAGGGTTATTGCTGAAGGTTGCTTTATGATTTGGGACGTCCTAGGATGAGGAGAATGGGGAAAATTTGAGTACAGTAATTGTCCCTGCTTAAATGGTCATACAGCACTTTCCAAATTGAATCTTCCCATTTGTACGCAATCTAAAGGCAAGCGTAAAAGTAACAGGAAAAAATACCTGGATGTTTTCCAAGGGCAGTTCTAACTGCAGCAGGTTTGATACGCCTTCAGAGGAACAGTGGTGATAGCCTCAAGTCAGAATTAAGATCTGAAGCTTCCCCAAAACTCTAGTTTAGATCTAGTATGACCATCTGATGGTGGAGAGTGCTGGATGGGTATTTTTAAAAGGCATAGAAAGTAGGAGACGGTCCACATTATGACTCAAGTGCCTTAAGAAGGAAGTAATTAAAGAAAAATCATTAGCATATTGGAAATGGGAGTCAGGTGCTACAGTCACATGACCCTCAATTGACCGTTACAGAGGAGCGACCTGAGCACGAAAGGATCCTGTAATGCAGGAGGCTGTGGGGCCGGCTTTTGTGGTTGGGGCGGGGAGAGGTCTTGACTGTGCCTCTCAAAAGAAAGGTGGACTTGGGGTCTTGTATTTTAAAGACAGAAGAGTGTAGGTATAGGATAACATGAAGAAAGAAACTTGAAGAAGGGATGCTTTGTGGAAAACACTGCATTTGGGTAAAATCTGGGTCTGGAAACCTGAAGCGTGGAGGAGGTAGAGGTTACAGGCGCTGTGTAAATTGGCTGGGCGTGGTGAGGTGATTTTACTTCTGGTTAGAGCTCTAATGGGAGCGAGAAGCTGGATCACCGTAGCTCTTTTGGACAGGGCAGTTCCTTTCGGTTCTGCCCTTTGTAATATTTTGTAGCTCCAGGCAATGAAAGTCCTTGTATGGCTTTATAAAGTTCTGTGATATCAAGTGGATGATTTAATGGGTGTAGATGATCAATGCCAAGCCATGATGCATGACTAATGGTGTTTCAGATGTTTAGGTAAGACCTGCTCCTCTAACAGCAGCTCATGAGGATAAAGATAGTGGTATCTGCATATTGCTTTCCATGCAGGCCAAGGTCAGTATCTGGGAAGTTCCAGCCCTTTAAATGACGTCAGAACCCTTAGTCTTTAGTATATGTGCTGTTGCATACATCACCTCTGCTTCTTTTTTCTTCCTTGGAAACTTATGTCCCCCAAAATTCACAAAATGCTGTGCCTGTGAGGGTTTATGGCCGATGGTAGATTGTAAGGCATTGCAGTGGATGTGTGCGTTGCATATTTAATTATTTGAGCCAATCATTTGTTTCCTAGTTTCTGTTTTCCATTCTTATCAGATGTGTCTGCAAAAGGTGTCCTGGTATACAAGTACTGCTCTTGGCACTTGGGGGTGATGACAGAAAATAAACTTGCTCAGGAATGGGAGGCCCTCTGCAGGGTAAATCCAGTTGTTTTAAATTCCTTGATTTGTTGCTATGATCAATGCCATCTTCTGGCAATGTCTGTAATATAAAGGAGAGAATTGATCACTTGTTTTAAGTTAACTTGAGAAGTTGTCAGTTGAGCTTCTACCTTTGCATTGCAGTCACTGGTTCAGAAAGTTCAATAAGAATTTTCTGGTTTGAGTTAGTGATCTGAAGTTGTCCAGAAACAGCTGCTTGCAAACAATATTAGGGATTTTCCTTCTCTCTGTGAAGCAGAGAAATCTGTTGGAAGCTGATGTGTATCCTCTTGTGTTTATGAAAAAACTTCCACCGAAGTCCAGCATGCGTGTATGATCTTGCCATGGCCATCCTGCTTGTTATGATCGTGTACTACAAAAATAGAAGAGGAATCTCTTTGGTTTTCCTATTTGAGATGTTCTTCTAGCTTTAGCAGTCTGTTTGTTAAAGATTTGAGGCCAGGTTATTAAACAACTGAACTTCAACTTCCAATGATGTATTAACTTAAAATTATTTGAATATCAGTCATGCAAGGAGTCGGAAATGTAACACAGCCGTGAAAGACTCCAGGATCATCACGTTCTCTGCCTGTTCTAAAGAGGTCATTGTTACCCTTTTATGTAAGAGCTGAAATAGTATAACCAAGTTGTCACTTTTTCAGGGCATATAAATTATGTTTATTATGAAAGATGAGAAAAATAGTGCTCTCTGTGCATTGATTATTTGCTTTCCTGTGAAAGGAATAGAAGTATTCTTTTTTTTGGCGTTGACAGTAAACGAATTCCTGCTATGTGGCCTTAAAGACATCCTCACTAATCCCCCCTGCCGTGTGATCCCTATTCCTAGTCTGTACTGACCTGTCCCTGCAAAGTACTTATCGGGTAATTCTCTATGACTCAAATAAGATCAGAACTAGGCCATTGGTAGGAGTAGTTCAAGTTTGAGAGTGAAAACTAGAAACAAATGTGAGCCGTGTTCACCAAGCCAATGTAAAAATCAACCCACCTGGAAATGAGAACTGTAGTGCTTTTATTAAAATTGTCCTTTATTACAGCTTTATTGTATGAATTTCTGACTGCCACATCTTTGCATGAGTCCAAGTAATTCAAGCTTTGGGTTTTCAAAACTCGCTTATAAACTTAAAGCTGCCCCTAAAAACTTTAATCCTAAAAAAACTCAAACAAAACCTTAAAAGTTGGGAGTCAGGATGAAGCTTGAGTTACACTGAAGGGTTAACATCACATTGCCCTGTTGTAAGTTAATAATGTGGTCTTTGGTTCTAAAAATACTTGGATACCTCCTGGTACCTATCAGCGTTATGGTGGAAGTGTCCAGCAGGGTGGCATACTTGTCAGAAACGGAGAGATTGGGCCTTATCTTGGTCGAGAGACTTGAAGGTGCCAGGCTGTGCTTGCTCTCCGCTCTAGCTCTCTGGTCGGAGGACAGCAGGCAGAATGCTCAAGTGTCTCAAGCTGTGCCAGGAAAAATCAAACCTCTGGTTCTAAACAAGTTGGGAAGCTGCATGGGTTCGTGTTAAACAATTGCAGAGGAGGTGGAGCAGCTCCACGGGTTGAGCTTGGCGTGAAGCTCCAAGCCCACCACAGCATGGAGCTTCTGTGCTGTTGTGAAATGAGTGACAATCTTGTATGTTGACTCCTCCTTCCTGCGTTTTGAGAGATTTCTCAATATATAGCAATGAAATCCTTATTTAAATGTTTTTCAGGTGCAGAGGTAGAAACTGCAGCATAAACTGTAATCCCAAATATCGAGTATATTGTCTTGTGCATACAGCAGTGAGTCTAGCTTGAGAGGAGTGCACCAGAGGATAATGGTGTGATCAAGAATCAAATATGTATGGATCTGTTCTGCCTCCCTCTAACATGAAATCATATAAAGCAGAAGTAACTTGAGTTACTAGCTAGGGCAAGTAACAGTGCAATAAGGTGGATATGAAGGAAAAATCAGGCTCATTATTTCTCACGCTTCTCTCTCTGTGACCTCTTTAGGCTTGAATAAATTGCTTGCTATAAATGGATGGGCAAACAGTAGGAGCTTGGAAGGTTGGTTCAGGTAATTTTTTACATCTGCAACGTCTGCTTATATGATTAGCTACAGAGCAATTAAGAGAGAATACCTCACTGCTTAGCCTACAGACACAACTCTTGCCCAGTGAGTAACAATCATAAGTGAAAAATTGAATACACAGCTGTATGTGATTAAGTGATCAAGTTGTGTTGTCACAAGTTCTATCATGATGCTAGAAATCCAGGTAGCTCTACTTAGGCACGATCTGATTGTATGGATCAGTTAGTCCACCGAACACTAAAGACTGGCGTACATCTTGAGAAGGAAAACTGACTTTATCCTATGAATTAGAGAAGAGACAAGACAAGAGGTTAAAGCATAACAGCGGTTTCAGCACAGGATGTTTTAGGGTGTGCCCTGTCAGCAAATGATTACTGAGTCAGCAGGTTACCTCTCATTATAAAGTTAGTGATTAAAGTGTTAACTTGAGCCTCCTCGTAGGTGTAACCGTGACTAAGGGAGCGCTCCTGTCAGCAGCTTGGAGGAAGGAAAGTGGGTAGGTAAATATTCCCGACATGCACTGAGGTGTGGGGAGTGTCCTGGGTTTCCAGCACTCCCAGTTTAAGCAAAATAGTAATTAACAGCTCTGTGGGTTCCATGAAGTAGCAGAGGTAGCTGTCAGCCAGTGCAATGCTGTCATGCCTCTTCCAGGGCTCAGTGAAAGCTATGTGAAACTCCTCCTCTGCTTCTCTTTCTCTGATCGTATGCACAGGTAAGTGAAATGTAAAGCTGGAGCTGTTCTTCTGCTTGCTGTGTAACCTGCAGTGTCAGTAGAAAGCAAGGTCCTTCGCAGTCACCCAGAACTGGAGTCAAATTCCTTTTGGGTAATTAGGGTGCCGGAGGGAAGGAGAGATGTTCGGTCAGAAATTCTCATCAAAAAAGTTCCTAAATCTCAAGGTGGCTTGCATGAGTCAGAGCTGTGATTAAAACAGGCAGATAAGTAGTGCTGCTGCTCAGTCTGTACACGGGCATAAGCTTTTGCTGCCCTTCGTTCAGTTGCCGGTGCGATTTAAAAGGTTACGTCGGTGACCTTGTCTGTTCCTTTTGGTGGGTGGAAGCTATCTTTCCTAAATGACCTGAAATAGAAAGTAATTTCTTTTCATAATAATGGATTACCAATTGTTTGAAATAGATTTGGTGCAAGCCCTGCTCTATCATCATTAAAGTGATGGATCTGGTCACAAGGGAATGTAGATAGAATTCCAAATGTTG
>JANZLQ010000007.1:34587497-34619009 GCA_026212715.1 Elanus axillaris | reverse complement strand
AATTATAGCCTTGTTCTTTCTTTAATATCTCAGCTGCTTTCTTCGTGTGCTGCAGGACACTGCCAATGATCGACACTTTTCCTTCTCTTGTCTAGCTTTATGAACTTGGTTAAGGGTGGTTTGCTGAGTCACTTGGTTTTTTGGTGACCCTGGGCAATGCGCTATCCATAATTAACAAATGAATCCTAACCAGTAAATGGGTTGCAGTCTTGGTGTACTAGCAAGTGAAGTGTAATCGTGGAGTTAGAGTAGTCCTAAAACTACCTGAGAAAGTCCTGGTATATGTAGCATTTGGGATTTAAGGTACTGTGATATACTTGGTGGGATTGGCTTATGGCTTTTTTGGTAGGGGTGGGAGATAGTTGGGTAGTAAGGCTTAGTATAAAGTAGTCAAAATATGGTATAGTTAGCCCTTAGCTTGAGCGTCGAAGCCCGTTTCAGTTGTGCAAACTAAGGCTCTGTTGTTGTTACCATTTAGTCTTTCTTAGTGGCATTAGTGGATATAATTATTTTTCTTAACCCTTTGTTTAGATTAATCTCTTCTGAATAAATGAAGAAAGTGACTATGAAAGCACAGCATCTACCTTCTGTTTCCGTCAATGAGGAGAAGTTCATAACAAGGTAAATCATTAAAAAAAAACCCAAACGTTTAATGACTTTGCTGCTTTCTTCCAAGTTACTCCATATTTATTCATTAACAGAGGATCCTGCAGAGAGCTGAGCCTGTAGTAGCAGCAATTCCCACAACTTGCTTTCTATTAAGTGTCTATGGAACAAGGTTGCTCTTTATATGGATTTCAAAGAACAGAGCGTTAAATCTTTTGGTCTGTGGATTTTGTTCATTAGGTAGAACAGCACTTTCAGAGGATACTGAAATAAAATTCCAAATTAGGCAAGAAGACCTTCCTACCTTTGAAGTCTGCCGGCGTTGAACTTGAGTTCCAGTGTTTAACTGGACCTCTACTTGTCTTGAGGCACAGGGCTTGGTCTGTAGCCCCAGATGGCAGGGTTTCTTTGCAGAAAGACTTAGTTGTGCTAACAGCTCTATTCTGTAGTGAGTGAAAGTGGTTCTTTAGCCTAATTGTAAACAGCTTGGAATTGCACTCAAAGTGTATTTTGTGGGATGCTTTTTGACAGTTAAATCTGGCTGGTAGGAATTTTTCCAAATGCTGACATAAACCCTGAGCTGCTTGGCATATAGGTCCATCCCCTTCTTAGGGGATTAATTTTTTCCCTTGTTGACCAGAGCACAGGAGCTCTTTTCTCATTTCATTTCCATCCCTCTTAAAGCTCCTGTGGGAAGAAGCTAACTGTAAATGCGCCCAGGGATGGGGCTTGTGATAGGATTTCTCATGCAGCGATAGGCGTTTGCATCAGAGTCCTGATAGTATATGTGGTATGAGCAGTGCTGTTGATATCTCCATTTTTAAGGAAGGTTGTCAGAGCTTTGCCTGAAGCACACAGGCAATAAATGCATCCCTGCCCTTCTCCTGAAGAGTTGTTCCTTTTATACTGCTACTAAGTTGGGACCCAGTGCTTTAGCGTCAGTGGGAATTGATCTGTGTGAATTTTCATATATTTGGCATTTGAAGACGTACCACATGAACCAGTGTCTCTGGGTTTTTATTCCCGTATATATTTGCTTTTTAAGTGGTGAAATGTGGATTCTGGTTGAGACCCTTCTGCATTACAGTCATGGCTTAAAGTACTGTTCAAGTTACTTTGCGTTGCGAAAAAACAAATGTTTCAAAAATCACTCACATATTCTCCGTGCACTCAAGCTTGCTTCCAATGCAATTTCCAGGCTATTGTCCCTCACCTATACCTTAAATCTGCTGTTACCTTACTGTTCTTCCAGTTGTATTGTGCAAACCTCGTTGATGTGGCAAGCCTGCTGTTTGGGAATTGCACAATGGCTGGATCAAAAGGCTAACAAAAGCACGTAGGATTATTTGGCTGGCTGAACTACTGTGTCTTCAAGCGTAACTGCCATCCATGGATCCATAGCCATAGATAAATGCATAGGTCTCGGAGAGAAGAGGACACAGGGGAATTGTCCAGGGTTAGCTTTTCAATGAACGCAGGCTGGCTCTCTTGTGGTTTGCCTCTGGGGCGCTTGACCCTACAGCTCCCCTGCATTCTGCCTTTGTTACTGGGCAAAGCGGTCAATCTGCAGCAAACGTTACCTTTTGGGGGTTTGCCGCTAAGTCGTTCTACCAGTTCCTTACCTTCGGCTTCTGTTAATGGCTGCCTTTGGCTGTCGTCACAAGGCTGTGCTGTGAGGAACAGTCTTGCGACGTGAGAGAGCTGCTGGTTTCTGGCAGCGTAACTCTGCGGGGATGACCCTCTGCCCCTTGGTTAGGGCAGTCTCTGGGCCCTCGCAGTGAAGTTGCGTTACGCTAAGGCTCGTTCCGGAACTAGTAGGCTGTGTGCGTATGTTACTTCTTTCCAGACAGAGCTCAAAGAAGTAAAGAAGCATTTTCTTTTCTGATGTCTCTACTACACAAGGACAAACAAGTCAGTGTGAGCTGCTGTTCAGTCTCTCCCTCAGGGCTTTTCTAATCGCTTGTGCGGTTTGTCACTGTTGGTTGCACTAGTGCGAGGCTGAAACCCGAAAGATTTATTTGTGCAAACTTCTGTGGAAGTTAATGAAGTTTTTTCTAGCCAAGGGAAGAAACTAAGTGAAAATCTTCAGAGCTTGCTCTGAGGAACAGAATCTGCCTCAGAGATACCCCTTGACACATCATTTAGTGCTTTCGGCCTATGATTTTATTTGCCTTGGTAGCCAGCATGGACTAAGAGTAGTAGATGGGCCTCAGAGTGTGGCCCAAGTCCTTACGTGTTCCTAATCTATCTTCATGGAACTGATCCCTCCAACTTTCTACTTGGAAAAAGCTTGTGAAATAACAGCTGTCAGTAAAAAGGTTGTCAAACGTATTTGCCTGCAAAGTATAACAAGACTTAGGTTTTAAGTACCTCACAAGCAGTATCAGCAGGTCTATCAATTTATGTCAAACAAAACTATATATCTCTTACTCGCTCGTTAATCTTACATTGCATCTGGGTTTTGCCTCTGTACAAGGCCAAGGCATGCTTCATCGTGCTTACCTTTAGCCAACATGATCCAAATTTTGCTTGTACCTGATTCATATCTAAGTCTATTAAAGCTTTCCCTTTTGGTGGGATGACCTCAGTACAATTCCTCCTTGCTCACGGGACACAAAGAACTTGTAATGAGCTTGTCGAACACAATGGAAAGAAAGGTTTTCACCACCTGTACTACTAGGATGGAAGAGCAAAGTGACTTGAAGTAAATGTTGAAAATGCTGTTTTGGAGCCCAGCACTCTGTTGATAAAGCCACTTCAAAATATTCTGGGGGAAGTTGCAGTAGGCTAAAGTAAGTAATTCGCATCCAGAGTGTTAGAAGGGAATGCAGTTAACCTTGATGAGTTCAGTGGTGCAGCTTGTGTCCTAATGTTGCCTGCTGGGTAAAAGCCCTGTTTATCTTCTCCCTTCTCACCATGGGACAAGGCTCACCAAGCAACAGGACACTGCCAACTTGCGTTCATAAAGTGGAGCGAGGGAGGAATAGGGTATTCCTAGGAAATTTTTCCACTTGCACACTCCGCATGCCCCTCTGTCCTGAAGATGGCGTATACACATTGACTGGCCTCCCTGCTCCCCCGGCTTCCCGCTGCAGCATGTCAGGCTGGGGAAAGGCCACGTTCCTGCCGACCGGTCTCAGTGTTGAGCTTTCGGGCAGCAGCGTCCATCCGTCCCACTCGGGCTCTCTGCGGTGTCAGATGTCCGCCTGCCGGAGGAAGAAGCAGATCCCATGTAGAGACTCACTCACATCAAGATACAGTTCTGCTCAGCGTTATTCAGAGATACCATGTCAGCCGGATGCTTTGGAGACGTAAAATGGTCAGAAGTGACTGAGAAACACCGAAGGCACTTGCTTTGAGCTCTCAGAGAGACTGTAGGCAGGGGACGCGGAAGGTGGAAGAGGAGCGTGTGTGCTGTAAGCCACAGAAGAGGGAGGGTGCGTGCTGCTGGAGTAAGACTACGGTAGTCCAGGAGAAGATATTTTTGTTGTCTAATTGGTACACTTGGAATCATGCCTAGCAGTTTCCAACCAAAATGATTTGTGTTTTCATCCTTCCCCTATTCTCTTGCACTGATTTCTTGGGAGTTTCTTTGTATCTTTGCTGAGTTCCCCTGAGCAACACTGACCTTCTTATTTTTTTAAGTTGTACAGTCAACTGTGCAGCCATTTAAACAGTCACTTTGAGTGAATTGAGTCACAATCTGATCAGGGAGAGATGCTATGAAATAGTATTCGTTTCACCCCTGAAAATAACCTTCTGAACTGCTTTGCAGTGCCGGACAAGCTGATACCATTCTTAGAGGAGAAATTGCTCTTAGGTTTGTCATTTCTGATAAGGGTGCCACTCTCACCTTCGGTAATGTCCTCATGTTCTGAGACATGGGTGTGTTGTGACTGTTAAAGGAAAACAAACGTTAAAAGTTCTGCTGAAACTCCTCATGCCAGTGTTTCCAGCACCTCGAAGCTGGGCTGTAGAGTTCTTCTCTAAATGTGTCGTTCCGAGAAGGTGGTGTGTAATACTTTGCATATAGTCTTGGTCCCTATATTCCTGCGTCTCCAATGTTACTTCTTTTTCTGTTCTTGGTGAACTCCGACTCTTGAAATATTAAAATGTAATTTCTACTGAGTGTCATTCAGTGATTTGCTTTTCAGTGATGGTGCTGGAAGTCAGTTCTTGGTTTTGGGGTGGAGTTTTGGTTTTGTTCGGTTTTGGTGGTTTGTTTGATTCTGGGGTTTTGGGGGTTTTGGGGGGGTTTTATTTTTTTTACTTAAAATTGGTGTTGGAGTTGTAATAGCACTTGTGATAGTATGTGGGTCTTGAGTAGTTTCAGTAGGTCTCTGTGGAACTTACTGTGAGAAGAGTTTGCAAATGCGGTTTTGCCTGTGGTTCAGCTGTTAGAGTATCTCATACTAGACAAAAAATGGAAATAATAGACACTATTTGGAAACAAACTTGGTGTCTTTACTCACCACTGTAAGACAGTACATTAAAGCATCTGGACTCTAGTCATCTCGGTGCTTAAAGGTTGTCTGTGAGGAAGAATTCATCGATTTTCACACAATTGTTTCCCGTGCTTACTTATATCTGCTGGTGGAAATTGCTTTCTGGAATTACAATCTAAAAAATCTTTGGTGTTTAATTGGTGTGGGGAAGAGCATTTAATTCTTGATGGTCCTGAAATACATATCGCTTAATTTTGTCTTTTTTTCCGGTCCTCCTTAGCCTGAGCCGCAACTTGCTTTTTGTCTTCGCAAGAGCCTGGCGCTGCTGACATGGGATCAGCAGCCGCTTAGCCGTAACGCAAGGTGCTTTTCCACAGTGCCGGTGCCGCAGCAATCGCCCCCAGCCTGCGTTTGGTGCAGCATGGCAGTTTATTGCTCCTTGCCCTCTTACGAGGGCCACGCGGGCTGTCCGCAGCGCAGCTGCTGTTAGCTCAGGTGGGAGCGGCGTTTGCGCTGGCTGTCGGCAGAGAGCTGCCCTTGCCCTGCGCCATGACTTCAACCCGCTGGGATGCTGCAGGCGTGCTTTCCGTACACTCACAGGCTGCTCAGCTGTCCGGGATGTCGAGTAGCCCAGTCTCCGCCAAAATTTCCCAGGAGGTTTGGAAATCACGTAGTTCTAGTCCAGTAGCTGAAGTTCTCGGCAGACAGAGTTGCCAAAGGGAGGAGGAGGTGGCTGTGGCCTAGCAACTGGGATGTGCGGTGGCTCTAATTTGGTTATTTTGAAATGCCATAAAACTTGCAACACTTTCTGAAACCCTCTTCTGCAGTGTTTATCAAGGATAGAGACAGGCATAGTTATCTCTGGTGGTGGTTCTTCAATATGAAGTTTTAAACATCGTTAGCACCAGCGTGCCTCACGTTGCCTTCCTGCCTTCACACAGTGTTTTCAAAGCAGAATGTTATGCTCTTTTTTTTAATTGCATCATGAATTTCTGTTTGAAATCTCGGGTGATGGGCGGCTTATAATCCTTGCTTGTGGGCAGAGGTTCTCTTCATTGCCGCCCTTTCTCTGCTGAGCAAAGACTTAGTGCAAAGCTGTTATGCTTCAAGCAGAAGAAAACTGCAATGTCTGTCTAGGCATACTGTTAATATTCTGAAATAAGAAGAGTATCTGAAGAAATTAAAAATAAACAGTGGAAACCATCATGGGGAGAAAACAAATTGTAACTTAAAGTGATCTGCAGCACTGGTGCATGGGAGTGTTCCTGTTTGCTTCGCCCTGGTGACTATAACGGGAGTCCAAAGTACAAGTTACTCTGGGGCAGTGTTACTGATGTCACATGGGACTGTGACTCATTGATTTCCTCTGTGTATCAGGTCTTTAAAGAAGCAACTTACAAGCAGCCCAGTATCCTGACAAAAATTCACTCCTGGAAAATGATGTATTAATCATTAACAAACCTGTACAGAGATGCAGTAGGTAACACAGGTACAGGGTGTTACTCTGCCATTTAACATCTGCATTTTACAGTGATAGAGATGTTAATTATTCTTTTCACCGTGATCTTTTATTCTAGAGAGCAGCTCAGTTCTCTTCTGAAGACTTATAACTCTTACTATTCCGATCAAGAAAATCTGCAACTGTCACATAACCAGGTAAGGATCTGTGTAACAATAATACAAAAAGCACAAGGTGATAGTAGGGAAAGCACTAATGGGTGCTGATGTTTAATGCAGCTAGACTGAACAGTGTAGGATACCTGTTGTGTGTTAGTATATTAGAATATATCACTAATAAAAATGCTGCAGCAAGTACAAGAGCCAAATGCTGTGAGGAGAAGAGAGCAGAAACAGGTATGTTCAGACAACTGGGAGTTTCAGATTTTTAGCAGTGTGATCTCCTTGCCATCCCATTCCTTAGCGTGTCACAAGAAATCATTCTTTGGGTTGACCTATCAAGTCTTACGTTGTTAGCTGGCAGGGAGTAGTACTGCAGATATTTCTGTGGGGCGCAGCTCCCCCCTGCCCCTTCAGCTTGAACGCACCATGGGTGATGGCAGGACTGCTGTCGCTTGGGTCAAGGAGAGACTACCGCTCCCTCCTCGAGCGTGAACCTTCAGTACAGAGAAAACGCTTGTAAGCCCAGCCCCAGGAACGCATCCTCTCTGGAGACCCAAGGGCCTGTGGAGCTGAAGGACGGATGAAAGCGTGAATTGTGCGTCATGTGCTGGAGAGTCCCTGGTCTAGAAGTCTGAACTTCCTTTCCCTCATGAGCTGCGTTTCTGTTCTTTTGCTGGTATCAAGACCCAAAAGGGACGTTAGAGCAATTGTGGGCAAAAGTGGTCTGAAAATGGAAGTCCTCACTTCTCTGTCCCAGCTCATTCTGCAGTGACAGAGCTCTATGCCAGCAAGAATGGGGACGGATAACAGGTTTTGGACTGATGCAGTGCTTTGCGTCAACAAGGACCGTTCCATTAACTGCTGCTTCCTCCTTTACCAGTAGTTGTTCTTCCCCTTTACCACCTTCTTAGCACCCTGGTTTCAGAAGAGGTAGTCATCCAAGTAGAACAAATAGGATTTGACTTGTAATTGTATGGAATTATGGACACGTTGATTGGAAATCGTCCTGGTCAAAGTCAGACTGCAGCTTTAGCTAGCTGTTTTGGAAATACCTTGAGTATGGAGATTACACAGCCTCTCTAGGTGACCCGTTCCAGGGCTGGGCCAGCCCCAGCGATTTCATCATATTCCTGTTACTTTGAGGGGGAATCAACTATTATTACTTGATTATTATGCAGCACTCCTTAATCCTTTTTTTTTTTTCCAGCAAGAAGGAAGCAAACCATTCATTGAAGGAATCTTGTCCATATTTTGGGGAGTCCGACATCCTATCCAATTAAAAATTCAGGATGAGAAGCAGATACCCTCTTTTGTAACTCTGAAGTCGACAGAGAACGTGGGGTTGTTCCCTAGTAAAAGGTAATGTGGTAACTTCCATAAGAAGGCGGCAGGCTAGTATTTCAAGAGAGCTCACGTAGGTGGCTTCAAGGGATATGGCTGGTTGTATATCCCAGATTACCCAAAGGCTGTGGTGGTTGCTTGCGCAGCAGTACTCTCTGCTCTGTGTGGTCTTTCAACAGCTGCTGCCGGGCAGAAAGATGCATCTTTGTAGCATCTTTGTTCCCTCTTTGGCTTTCAGCTTAGGAACAGTGGAGAAGGTGGAGGAGGCTGCTCCTGTATATACTGACTATTGCCACGCAAGTACTGGGAAATTTAGATACATACAAACTTACAAAAAACACCCCCCCCCCCACGCATATATGTACACCTTAAAATGTCGGTAGCCACTGAAAGACCTCACGTTGGCGTGTGTTCTACAGCATGAAGCAAAAAGCTGTCAGGTTAGTACTAAGTGATTGTCTATCACAGGTTACCTTCCCAGGTACTTCAGATGTGAAACCATTGCTTCCCAGAGAAAAGCTCAAGCCAGGTAATGAACATTGGCTTTGTCTGTGCAAGATCTAATGTTAAAACCTCTTAGAAATACACACAGATAAGCTGCTCCTTTAGGCTGCTGCCTATGATATGTCTTACCTGAGTGCACTGTGCTGATCTGACTCCTGCTAGGTTTGCGGTATCTTTGAAAACAGTTGTAGGTTCTAGAGTTTTTCTTCCTTCTGTTTCGATCATGTATTTCCCAAGCCTTGGTTGGTGAATATTGAATTGTATCTGATGAGGTGAAGCTGAGTGGTATGTGTCATATGGAAGCTGAGGCAATGTTTACCCTGAATGACTGCTGGCTAAATTCTGTATTTCAGAGCTTTTCTTAATTATCCATTGTCTTAGACTGCATGTAGTACATGTTTGAATTGTGGATGTAATTCTACCATCACTGCAGCTATGCAGTTCCAGTCAAGTCAGGGACAGCCTTCCTCCCTATCTCTTGCTTTTGCAACTAAGGGACGTAACATGTCAGGAGTAACCAGCACAGAACTCGAGTCTGAGGCAAATCTGGTTCTCTCTGCCTTGCCCAGGTCCACTGGTTACGGGGTGCTTGTGGCCTGTAGGATAGGGTCTAGTCTGGCAGCTGAAGTTATGCTTTGCCTTTGGTTTCTTAAAAACCCTAGGACTGTTTGAGATCTGAATCTTAAGGTAAACATTAATTCATGATCACAGAAATGTGAAGCTGCCCTGACATGCTTTAAGGTATGCAGAGCAGCTTGACTGTTTGATCTTAAATGAACTTTTTAAATGCATAGAACACAACTGAGATCGTCATTTGGCATGTTCATTGGAGTTAGTTGAATATTGTTTTGAATATATATATAGGAAATGAATTTTTAATTTTTTCCTACAAATTGGTTTATTCTCAGTCAGAGCAGTAACTGGCCAAAGACTTTCTGCTAGAGAGTTTATGCAGTGGATTATGGAAATACTGGCATAAAGTTGGGGTTTAAAACAGGCTGGATTGAATTCCTCTCATACAGAACTGGTTTGGATAACACGAGGGGCTAGTACGGTAATGTCACCTTTCATGTCCCCAGATAGGATGCACCCTGTGACTATTTGAACCACAACGTGTGTGTGCTTTCTGTGTGCCTGCGTGGTACCCCACGTGTGATGAATCTGGGACATTGCTATAAAATAGATGAAGAATTACTGCAAATTACTTAGGGGACATCGTGGTTGATGTTCAACAGGCTCTAAATAGGATTGTGTTACATTTGGGATCCCCTGTCCTACCACGTTTTACTAATTAATTTTCTAATGACATAAACTAAAGTTACTGTCTTCATATACTACATTGAATGCTGTAGTTGTATTCTGTGAAGTTTTGGACTGGGATAGGAACGTATTACATGAAGCCTGGCTACAGGTTAAGTTGAAATCACTGAGTCAGTGAGGAGTAATCCTCATTAAAGAATAAACTATAAATATATGTTTGGTATTTCAGGGGAATGACACGCTGGGGAGAATTTGATGACCTACATCATATTAGCGGGGAGACATTGAAATCTACTGAAGAAAAGCCAGACCTGGACAAAAGTTAGTGTTGGTGCTCGTGTTCACTAAAGATCCTTTGTTCTGTGACGGTGCGAAAGTAATTTGACATATTAGGCCTTCCCTGCCAGTAAAGGGAAATATTTTTCTGTATTTGTTTAACACCTATTACATGCTAGGGAAATACTGACAGGTGACTGGTTAGTAAAAAAAACTGCAGTGCTGGTAACTTTTTGAACGGCCAGTGCTAACGGGCTGTGCTGTCACCAAAGAAATCATCCCCCAAGAAGTGAACAAAATAGCAAACTGTGGCCACTGCAGACAGCCTATTGCTCTGCATCTCATGCCCATGCCTTGCTCCCCTCCCACTCCCTCCACCCACCCAAAAAATAGTTAAAAAAAAAAAAAAACCCAAAACCCTCCACCGAGAGCCTCCTTCCTGTGGGGGTGCTGGCACGGAGGGTAGAGCAGCTGTACAACATGCTGATGCAGTTTCATTTTGTCCAGGTTATTCATGTTACGAAAGCTGCGCTCTGAAGTCCAAGAGCGAGCAGGAACATGACTGTGCTACCCTGCCCAGGGCCGGCAGCAATGCCGCAGCCGTGCGGAAGAGGACCAAGTTCCCCATGATAGCCAGGACAGAAGTAGAAACTCACCGGTTTTCAATTAATGGCCACTTCTACAACTACGAGGTAGGAATGGTTATGCTTGTCTTCGATCACCTGAGGCTGGGTAATGGGACAGAGAACAATGTCCAGCTTCTGGGGTCCCCTGCACCCCCTTAGGCAACAGGGGCACTGCGCCCTGCTGCCCCTGCGTGGCTGGGCCAGTCTCACTGGGCCCTGGGCTCGACCCCTTGGGTCTGCTTTTGGGGTCTGCTCCTGAAGGTGGGTTTCGAGTCTGCATGGCTGCTGCCGGGGGCGCTGCGCAGCGGCCCTACACACCAGGGATGCTCTCCTGAGGACGCTGCCCACCCTTTAGTTTATGGCAGCAGTGGCAGCATACCCGACAGCTTGCTCTGTCCCAGAGCCGTGCAGGTTTATGTCCTTTTAAGTGCCAGCCCTTGAGTACAGCAGTCCTCATCCTCATGCCCTTTTGCTGCTCTGTTTGTTCCCAGACATCAGTTTTCACTCCGGCTTTTGGATCAGAAACCAAAATAAGAATAAACAGCCAGATGAGAACAAGACAAGTAATAGAACAATTGCTTCGGAAGTTTAAGGTAACTCTGCGTGTTTGCAGAAGCAAGCGTAGCCGTGTTCTAGAAATGTTAACTTGAGCATGTCGCAGAGTGCTGTGTGAAATGCAAGAAATAACTGAGAGAAGATAGCATGGAGCATAGAGCATAGAAAAAAAAAAAAAAAACCAACAAACCCCACATGGGCTGTTTTGTAAATAAAGCCAACCCATTCCTTAAAATGTTTCACTGCTGTGTGAGTCTAGAAAAGTTCTATTGGGTGTATAGTGTGCCGTGAAGGAAGAACTACAAACTGCTTCTCTATCAACTCTCACGCGTGAGGGGAAAAGGCTGCTGCGCTTTCAGCATTTCCAAGCACAGGTAAGGGCTATTTGTTTCATGCGCATGGCCGTGCTTCCCTCTAGTGACGGGCCCTGGTAATTGTGTTTTGCTTAAAACAGTAGGGAATTCTCTTTTAGCCCAAGCGTCTGGGGGATGATGCATTCTGTTAGATCCAGGCACACAGAAAGCTCCAGAAAGTCAGTTAAAACTACTGCTTGAGATCAGTGCCATACTCTCTGAAACCAACTTCTTTTTTTCTTCCTTTTCTTTCCCTCCTTGGAGTTTCTTTGGTACCATCTTCCATTAACATGATTATACATGGTCAGAAATACATTTACCATTGGTGTTGTATGTTTCTCCAATATCTTTACCCTATATACCTTCTTAGTGTACGGTTTTTTATAATTCTCCATTTGGCTTCTCTAGAGACATTTAACTTGTCTATAGACTTTGCTGTTGCAGAATTACTTCACATGGTTAGTAAGATGGGGTAGTGTAATACTAAAAGGAGAAGTCGGCTTCTATGAATAATGACATAAGGAATGGAATTACTGAGCAGGTTGTAAATTTGTAGAGAATAAGTTGAAAAAGAAGTGTTCAGGAGGGCTACTATTTTCTGAATGTGGTTGTGCAGGCAACTAGATAGGAAGAGATCGCAGGGTTTTACCCTAATGGTAATGCTCTTCGCAAATGTGCTGGTCACCTGAAAAGAAAGGTGTGTGACATAGTTACGGGCGCTACAAGGAAACGAGACCGGAAAGATCTGGTGTTGTCTAAGGTGGTGTGTTACTGATTTGGGCAATAGAGTAACGTATGGAGTCCGGAGGTAGTGGGGTACAGGGACGATGAGCATAGCAGCATAGCTTTCTATCTTATCCAAACCCAGTATCTTTTTAACTTTTCCCCAGACAGGATCCCAGTCTCAGACATTGACCTAATATTTGGGTTGAGAAGCACAGGGAATATCTGCTGACTGTGAAATGCTAGGAGAGACTATCACTCAGTCTGAATAGACTTGTTTTGTTTGCCTTTAACAGATAGAAAACAGCCCACATGAATTTGCCCTTTATATTATCCATGCATCCGGAGGTAAGCCAGACACTGCTGCATGATCACGTAATCTCTAATTATCCGCTGTGTGTGTGTGCGGGCTGCTCAACTTGGGAGTGACGAGATTCATCGCAGGCATTGGTCTTTGTTTGGATTGTGTCAGTGCTGTGTGGAATTTTGGCTTTTCTGGAGACCCCTTAGGGCTGTGTCATCCCCCGATGGAGAGGAAAACCCTGAGTAATTGTGTTCTGGGTGCTTTCAGTGTGCTGCCAGTACGGCTGGTTCAGCTAAACAGGCCTTTGGTTTTCCTGTATTTAAAGGTCGTGTTTAAGATGCTCTTCTGCTCTAACTTTTGTTCTGCAGCGCTGCACTGTAACCGTGGGATGCCAGCCTCCCCCTGGCAGTGCTACAGGATACTTCTATTGACAGTTTTGGCTGGTAGTCCTGCATCGCAGATGCCTACTTAATAGCAGTCATTTTTCAGTGGAAAATGTTTACTTCTGCAACACAGTTTATTTCTTCAGGAAAAAGGAAATTTGATCTTTATTGAAAGGAATACATGAAAGAACGGGAGAGAGAACTGATAGGCACACACCTTAAATGTCAAAATATGAAGTGGAAATGGTGTTCGAAAACTATGAAGTAGATTCCATTTTCAGGAGTCATGTCAAACTAATGGGCCTGGGATCAGCCCCTTAAACGCTTACTTGGCTACCTAAATCGCAACTCCTTCGTGTCGCACCTACCAGTTTCTTTAAAAATGCACAGTGCGAGTTAGGTGTGACATTACTCCTGCAAATATGTATTAGAGACTTGCTAGGTATCTAAAAATTGCGCGTAAGTCAAAACGAGATCTTTGTCAAGAAAAAAAGAGCAATAATTGCATGAGGTATCTAGAGGCACTGTGGTATGTTCTGTGCATCATGACGTTTCTTGTACATCCCAGAGAAGAAGCAGCTGAGGAGCGGAGATGTTCCCTTACTGCACAGACTGTTGCAGGGGCCCTCAGAGAAGATTGCCAAGTTTTTTCTCATGGACAGGGATGTAGAAGAGATAAGCAGTGATGTACGTATATCGTCAATTCTAATAGTTCATGGTGGTTTTACCAATTCGCGTGGTTGCTAATGCATATATCTTGTTTTCTTCTTGACAGGTTGCTCAGTATATTCCATTTCATCTTCCCTTTTTGGAGTCGATTCTGCACAGAATAGATGAAGAAGAACAACAGGAGATTCAACAGACGATTGCGAGGTAAACAGAAGCAAAATGAGTGGGGTCACTTTGAGGCCAGGAGAATGTTTACAGTTACAGGTCGGTTCAAGAGGTGAATGCATTTACACGGCAGAGAGCATTAGAACACTCTGCTGTGTCTGCTGCCATGAAACTTGGTGGGATTTATAACCCTTTCTATATCCTGCATACCCAGATGAGCTGTTGCTGTTACAGATTCCAGAATAAATACTGACTACATACACTCAGGGGGGTCTTTCCAGAATATTTGGACCCTCAGGCTCACTTTTGTTTACCTGGTTTCTCTTCTGAGCTTTAGACTGGTTCCTCAGTTTCTGCGTGCTGTATGTATTTCCTCTGAAACCATAAATGCAGTGCTTACTGCGGTACTAGTTAGGTAGCACGCCATTTAAGCTAGATTAGTGCCAAAATTTTCATGTCCCTTTACAACTTCGTTTCTGATAAATGGCATGAATTCTTTTGGTGGTGGCTCAAAATGCACAACAGGTACAAGTCAGAAATGCGCTGTTTCTATTCTGAACAGGTATACGAGTCCTCGGGTCAAAAGCAGTGAGAGTCTATGCCAGCTGTGGATCTGTTGTCAAATGACCGATAATCACTTTGAATCAAAGTGGCCAGGAAATCTAAAGAAAAAAATAAATAGCAATTGCCATTTTCTGTCCGAAAAGCTCTTATTACAACTTTTTTCAGCCATTCAACTATCACGTTAGCATTTGGGTTGAATTTTTGCAGGATTCTGTGTTACTTGAAAGCATTCTCTCTCTCTCTCTACGTCCCAGGTACTTAAAAGAGAAGAGCATGATATGCCAGCACCTCCATAGCCGAACTGTTAAAAAAACAGAGACTACCGTTTGATGTGAATGGCCTGTTGCGGACACCCCATGCACCGCCTGTGCCGAAGGGAAGTCAGTATGTTTGCTTGAATGTGCCATGACTGAAGTGCTGAAGTTTCTTTCGGTAATTATGCGACCAAAACTGAACCTGCTCCTCTATGGCTCTGGAGTACAAGTTGGGAACCGGCAAAGAAGAAGCACTAGATCCCCCCAAAGGCAGATGCTGAATCTAGGTAGAAACTTAAGACAGGGGGGAAAAAACCTGTGAAAAGCACAAGGCTTTTAAACCCGCTCATTTCCAAACCATTACCAAAAGTCTAGGATGCAAGGAAAATATTGCAATAACGAATGTCTTAACTGTACAGAAAATAGGAAAATTAGGTATATGGTTTTCCTTCTATTAGAGAAATGTTGAATTCTATTAGGAGGAAGCTTTTCAGTAGAGATAAGTGGCCAAAGGTATGTATGTATGCATCTAAGATTGCAGTTAGGCTTTTCACTTACCTTGGGAAAAAAAAAAATTGCAAAAAAATACCTGTGCAAGAGAGACCTAAAATCCCACTGGCTTCGGATTGGTAGATGCCTGACTTGCTTAAGCTTTGAGCTACAGTTAGAAAAATACAAATTGGAAACCTTCCCACTTAATAGCTACTCAGCTCTTCAACATAAGAGGGAGTTTATCTCTGAAGTATGTCTTGAACTGCCAAGTAAGAACTCTCGCTATGTACTGTTGCGCCTCCTTGATTGGGTGCTGGAAGGCACCTCCGCGTTTGTTGAAACAAATGATTCTGTGTTGCTTGCTGTGTTGCGTATGTGAAGAGGGAAGCGCGAAGTGTTCGGTGAGAGAGGCTGAAGCTCGCAGCCGTGGTGGGTTTGGGCTGGCAGCCTTCCCACAGATGCGGTTCTCGTACGGCCTGGCCCCACCTATTGGGTCCTGTCTGGTTGAGTCGTGCTGAATATTAGAGCTCCAACTGTAGAGATGTAAATAAAATCCCATTTGTGCACAATTAATTGCCTTCCTTTATTAGTCTTTTTTACATGGTAGCCGAGGCAAAACCGAGACACCTTTGGCTTTTGCAGATAACAAGATAAATACTGAGAGAGGGAGGAAATCAATGTGCAGAAAATGTTGCCTAGAAATCATGTGGAATAAATCGAATATGAAAAACTCCTCACTGCCTGTGACGATGTTACTGGGATGGTAATTTAAAAATGAGAAGTCAAGGTGCTAATTGAAGCTACTGTCGTTGGGGCAAGGGGTTTATTTTTATCTACAGACTCTTATAATTCTGCCCAGCAAAATAATTTTGGGCAAGGGAGCACAGAGGGGAGAAATAAAACTAATTCAGCAGTTAATGTATGGTATTAACAGTTGCCTTGGAGGTGCAAATTTAAGTTCCTTGAAGCAACAGAAGTATGCACACAAGTGTCACTAAAATTCCCCCAGGGACCCATTCAAATACATGCTGGCCAAGTTTTAGGAGGTATAACAATCACCCTAAACCGTCACAGGCTGCACTTGCAAGGTAAGGTCGAACTTCAGTGAAGTCTGAAGTGGACCACAAGTCAAGTTCTTAGCCAAAACCAAGCAGGAGTTGGCAGTTCCAGCTGTGTCACGGATGGAGCTTTTGGTTCCTCTGACGCCAGGTGTGTTTCAAGCACCAGCTGGCTCCGTTGAGGAGCTCTGGAAGTGGTGCTGGAGTCAGAATCTTTGTCTTGATTTCTGGCCTTGTCCCGCTTAAACTGCAGTAAGGAACAAACTGGAACCCGCTGGCAAAGCCGTATTCCGATAGCTGAAACGCGTGAGCAGGGAACGAGGCTGGTGTGCACTCATGAGGAAGCAGTAAGCGCTGCAGCGATCTCTGCCTGCGCCGTGCCACCGGGTTCCCATTTGAACTATGAAGAACTATGTCAGTATTTTTATGCAGAATGGGCTATTTACGTTACACGGTCCATTCTGTAAATGCGTGAGGAGTTGCGTGAAGGTGCAGTATGAAACTACTGGAATATGACATACTTGTAACCCCTCGGTCTGAGATGAAAAGCGAAATCGATGCACACAGCATGTGGAAAAGAGAGAAAGTATTTTCAGGCAGGTTCTCCAGTCCCCTGTGTATGTACGCAGTTCCTAAATTGAGCCATTTTTTTGTCACCATCTGATGTTAAATATTTTGAATCCTTTTTATTTCACTTGTCCTGCTGAACTGGGACTGAAAGATGCTGGAAAACACTTACGGAACAGCACAGATTATCTGGAGTCTGCTGGGTTTTAAGGGCAAGTGGAATAAAGCTGTGAATGTGCTGTGGTGTTAGTTCTTTGTGAATACTGTGCTCATTTAAGTGAATTGTTTCTGAGAAATACAGACAAGAACAGGGAAAATTTATTCCAAAGCATCACTGGATATTCAAGGTAACACAGCGGTGAGTAACAGAGCTGACAGAGGAGATGGGGGTCGCTTTTGAATGCGGAGCTGAAGCCATTAGCCATAAAGGCAGCGATTAGAATCTCTCTCCTACCTGAATTTGTACTCCTGAGCTAGCTACCCAATGAGAAAAATCAGAAATCGTCACTGGATTAAAAAAAAAAAAAAAAAAAAAGCTGAAAACCCAAACCACCCTCCAAATTGCAGAAGATTGATCTTCATCAGAACATAAAATCTTAGAAAAGACAGTGCTGAGAAGCACAGGTTATTGATCTGATCATTATTTTGGTATTGAAAACATCACTGATACTGGGGTAAAGCCTGTTAAATACTTATGCGTCTCTCAGCTCCCCACGTTTCCCAGAGAGTCAATCCCTGTGCTTTGTTCCTCTTACCAGGCACTGCCTGCCTGCTTTTTGTGCTGGGATCACTCCTTTATGGTATGTTGAAGATTTCCAAGTTTCTACAGCCTTTCTTATTAACTGAGGTAAACCCAATCTACTTGAGCTTTCTTCTTTGTGTCTTCTGGATCATTGACTCTTACCCTTGTTCTCTTTTCAGTGAAATGCTTTCTAGAAGTGAGGTACCCAAAATCTGTCCTAATGCTCCAGCAAAGCCCTTACCAGAGGCGAGGAAAATAAAACCACGATATATGTATTACGTAGCTTGTTATTCTACCTGTTCTGCTTATACCCCTGGTAGGCAAGCATGATGTTAGACTTTAATTGGCAGCAAACCATTGGTGACTCTTAGTCAGCTTGTGATGTGTTATAACTGCGTTGCCGTCCGCACAACTCCCTATTGAGCAGTTTTCCTGCACTGAAATGGTGCAGCTGCTTGATCCTACCTATGCCGTAAGTTAAATTTGTCCTCACAGAACATAGCTTTTTTTTTTTCTAGACTGTTTCTCTGATTTGCCAAGACACTTGAGACATTTAAAATGCTGCAAAGGGATTTGCAACAGTGTGTCTCCACCTTGCTGTCAGACACAAATCTAATGAATGATTTTTTTCTTCTAATTGTTTATGTCCTTAACGAAGAGATTGCCTAGCAGTATATGCAGGATAGATTCTGACGGGACTCGATTTGATTGACCTCTTCAACCCGACTCTAAAACCTTCTCTCTGATGGTAACACATTGAGCTGGGTTTGCATTTTATGAGATGTTTGTTTGGGCCATGTTTCTTTATCTTACAGGTATTTTGAAATGCTTCTAGGATAGGTACTGCTAGGTGCATCCACTGAAAACATCTGATACCTGGGTGTCTCTTCCTTTGAGCCAAAGGTCTCCAGAAGAAATATTTCTTTCTTTTAGCACTGTTTTTGACTTATTTTTAGCATGCCTTCTAATGGAGTGTCAAATGAAAGTAAAAACCCAAAAGCTGTTTGTGTGCTAAACCACCTGGAGTGTACATTTGGCAGCCTCCCAGTGCTTTCTCCAAACGTTCGTCTGCTGACCAGGTGTCCTTTCCACGACATGGTGCTCATTTTGCTTCTTTTTCACCTTCCTCGGGATGCCCAAGATAATCTTTTTCTGTGCCTAAAGGCAACTTTACAACTCTCTTGGAGCAGCCCATATTAATGAGTGAATGTGTTATATTTCAAGGACATATATATATATATATATATGAAAATGCAAAAATAATTATTTGGTGATTGAAAAATAGTTCAGAAGTGGTTACAGGCAGATTTTCTTAATTTGATCTCATTTGCATTTATGCTTCGTAAGCTTAAGATTTAAAAAGTCTTTCTTTTTATTTTGGTGTCTGACTATTTGGTACAAGGAAAATAATATTCCATAACGTAAGATGGTGCCCACATCTAACCCCTGAATTTCCATCCATTTAACTTATTCTTTCAGTGGATTTCTTTAATGTGATGCATCCTCTCTCCGGACTTAAACCAGCTTTAAGTTACTTGCTTTGGTTTAAAGTTTACATATCCTTGATCATTTCTAATCTAAGTGATAGGAGCCAGAGATTAAGTTTGCATACGGGGTTTTCCCCCATCTGAATAAAATTGATACAGACATTTGATTTTCAGGTAAGCTGAGCTCTGCGAGCAGACAGAGTTTAGCGTTCCGCAGCCCAGCAGACTCTATGCGGGAATTTGATGTTTTATTCTGTGACACCTCTTTTTACCTTGTTCACAGTGGTTCACAGATCCAACGGTGGCAGACCGGTAGCTGGTGTAAACCATCATGATTTCATTAGATTTGTGAGTAAAGAGCCACAACATAGTTTCCTTCGCTATGACAAATCATACGTTCCGGTTTATACTTCATGAACATTTAGAAAAGATACGCTCACTGTTATATTTGTGTGACTTTCTGTCATTCAGCAAGTATCTTCCAGTATGCTACGCAAGCTCTTTACGCTGACAACATTTTTTCACTTCTTTTTATAAGTTCTGGACCCTGAAAAAAAGCAACATATTTATGAGCAACAGAGTCAGGAAGGTGATGTATTTGTGAGCAAGTTAAATGAGTATGGCAGCAATAAGTAATGTTTTATAATCTTTGCAAGTTGTGTATGAACACTGTATATGCAGAGTGCATATACATATATTACTATGTTTAATATACGTTTTGCTTTTACTGTTCAGCTCAGATTACCTTTGGTATTTGTCAGAAAAATACTGAAATACAATTCTATTAGGAAGAGTTAGTAGAATGGTTCTTTGCAGACACGCTGTTTGGGTGTATTCAGAGGTAGAAATTTCCCATTAAGAAAAGAGAGAATTTTCTGTATTTTATCATTTAAAGCAAAGCAAGGCAAAGGCTTAGGAAAAGAGAGAGCACGGCTCAAGGGTCGCGGGTGGTTTGCTGAAGTTCAGTTAAGGAATATATTAAAAAGAGAGAGGTAAGTAAACAAAAGCAGATTTACTGGAGAGTAAAGAGAAGCCAAAGTAGCTTCTGTAGCACAAAGTTCCATGAGCTAAAGTAACACAGGAAAGACAGGAGGAAAACAGAGGTAGGGAGAATAAAGAGGGAAAGTGCTTTGACCTAAAGTTTGAGTATATCCTTTCTCTTCCTATTGCAGTGGAACTTTTCCAGAGAAGTACAGTGAAGAACTGTTAGCCAGGGAAAGACCTTTGCCTGTATCCCTAAACAGCGCAAGTCCCACTGACTCCCCAGAAGCAACAGATGTAGCTGAGCTCTGGTTCTATAAATCGCTGCACATAAACACAAGGCTATTTCAATTAGATAAGTTCTGTAGCCATTGTTCAACTGGTACACGTATCTACTTGTGCAGGCAATAAAGTTTGTCTTTGGAGATGTAACTGCAGGAATTCTGGCTAGCCAGGCTTTGGTTTTGCTGCTTAATGCAGAAATTTACACTCTTGCATATACTCCATGTCTCTGTTTTGATTCAGAACGTATGGGTGAAAAGAGAAACGGTACCTCTTTCACAAAACACCTCTCGCGGTTTTCTTCTCTGCAGCACTGTTCCCGCATGGCAGTAAAGGCCGCTGTGACGGCGGTCAGCTGTTCCTGTGTGATCTGGGGCTTGTATTTGATGAGGTTGATGAGCATTCTGCAAGAAAAGCAAAACGAGCCCCGTGGAGCTGGGAGGTAAGCACACAGCTTACGAAGCACTTCTCCAACGCTACTCCTGCCAAGTCCCTCTTTCGTTTCTGCCCGCTTCCTTTCTATAGCTTCGTCATTTTTATTCCCTACCCAGATAACGTATTTGCAGCAGGGAGCAAAGCTGTGCTCTGTTCCCCTGTGAAATAAAACACCAGTGCTCTTGTTTGGAGTTGCTCCACCAAGAATATCCATGAATAAACCGTGCAGGTGGTTTATGTGTTTGTTGTGCACCACTCCAGAGGGCCCAGGACAGTATGGATTCCCCACGGCACAAGTTAATGGCCAAAGAGGTTTGGTTTTTTCTCACAGTGGCAGTGGAGCAGGGGGCCAGCACATAAGTTTTCTCTGTCCAAGGCAACCAAACATCAGAGACTGAGGGAGTGCATGGGATGAGGAAAAACATATGGGCTTTCCTGTTCTGGGAAATTAGTGCTAATTAAGCCATAAAGGCCATGCGGTACTTCAGGCAGTAGCTTCCTTGTTTTTCTGGTACCTTTCTTTGCAGAGCCTCGTGCAGTTCCCATAAAGGATGGTGGGAGGGCTTGTTGCTCCGACCTAACTTTGGACACCTATTGCTACCATCCTGGTGGGGTGTACACCAGTGCAGCTGCCCACCGCTGAAAGCGACTTTCTTCTCATCTAAGGCAAGTATATGTAGGTTGAACCGGATAGCGGAGGAAGCTGGGACTAGCATGAGAGGAAAGAAAAGGAGCTTGGGAGAGGGGTTGAGGGGTGTGGGGCTGTTTTTCCAGTGGTGTATCGCAGACCAAGAAGGCCAGACAGAGTGGACAAAGGAAAGGTGAGCGTTGCCAGGATAACAGTAAGAAACACGGAGGTAACGGAGTCAAACAGGCATGTCTTACTCCTGCTTCTTGTGCTGTAACTTTTCCTCTTCGGTCGTACACAAGTCTTCGTGGAAAGTGAACAGACCGGGAGTCAATGTTAAGGGCACATAATTCTCATCGATTTCTAGCTTCCCCATGCATGGTCTCCTGAGAGCATAGGAGCTACTACAGCAGTGGCAAACTCCAGGGTTTATAGGATCGGTCAGGTGTCTTCTACATATTTCTCCAAGCACGAGATCCAGCTTTACCAAGAGAAGTGAAAAAAACAATTTTACGTTATTTTTTTCATTTTCAAAAACCCCTGAAATACATGTTGCTCTTAGTAAAGTTACCTTTACTCCAAGCTCTTGGACCCTGCTGGCAGCAGAATTTGTGGCAGAGTTTCAAGAAAAAGTAGGACCAAGATACGGAGGAAAAATACTCACGTTTTCCTCAGCACAAGGCAGTAGCTTGTCCTGGCTTAGCTGGCAGCATTTGGAGCCGATTGTAGTCATTTGCTTGGTGAATTTTATCAGCTCGGCAGATGTCAGCTGAGGCATCTTCTTGGTGAAGCTCATGAGAAGCCTGAAATGATAATTTCTTTAATATTGGTGTTTTTTCTTCCACCGGGCAGCAGTGAGCAAGCCACGGCCTTCGTGTGCATAAAGCTTGAGCCAAACGCCACAGAACAGTCATTAGTACAAGGGCAGGACTAAGCCTGGTGTTTATAAACCCACATAGGCAAGTATAAGCGTGCTCTGTTTCCTTGAGCTCTCTCCTTTTTCTGACCAGTCTCTTACCAAGTTAAACAAATAAAATTACCGACAGCATTGCCAGTTATATGTTGGTGGGCCCTCTTACCAGGTGGTAAGTATGTTTTTCCCATGTTAGTCATTTACCTGGGAGTGCAGGGAGCTTGTCTAAGAGCAAAATTGAACTTGAGTGACTTCTTGGCAGACTAGATGAGGGCAGAAGATAAGCTCAAAAAAGTCGCTTGTTTTTTCTTTTTCAAAAACCTGTGCTTATTAACCATCATGGCCAGGAGAACCTTAACAACTGATACAACGGGCAGAAGCAGCCCACCAGGTTTGTTGAAAACTTCTAGTTCCAAAGGTCTTTTAAAGATCAAACATGCTTGGGAGTGAAAAACGCCCCATATATCTCCCCAGAGAAGGCTAGCTGAAGCCTAACTTTAAGTACACAAGCAGTTTAGAGGTTTCGTTGAGATTGCCTACATACCTTAAGTTAGGCACGTGCTCATTACCATTGCAAATCAGGGCCAAAGTTCCTCCAGGAGGCTTGTGCCTGCATGTTGCGTTTAAGCATAGCATATGGTTCAGCTAGTCCAGTTTTGCTCTGTCTACTGTGCTTAGATTCATTATTCTTTTTTACAGTTGTTAACGTTCACATCTGCTGCAGGAGCTGGATAGAGCAAAGTCTCTTGCAAAAGACACAGCAAATGTCTATTGCCCAAATTTAAGACTCTAAGTTAACAGCTCCCAGCTCAGAATGCAGCTATAAAGCAAGAACGTGACAGGAAGCATGGCCGGGAGATTGATCAAGTTGTCACTTCACTGCTTCATGAGTTGGGTAAAGGAGAGAACTCAGGAGAGGCCAGAATATTGTCTTGGAAAAGAGGGGGAAAAAACCCACCCTCCCAAACCACCTAGAAGCCATTAATATATTGGTCCAAATATTCAAGTGGTGTCTTTTAGCCTAGCTTTTTTGACATGTATGGCTTTACTCCAGCCCAAGTTGTGCCCAGCTGGTACAGGAGTAATGTAAGCATGTAATAAAAGTAATACTCGTTTTGGAAATAGTAATCTCCTTTCTCCTTGTAAATGTCACAGCTTGTCTTCATGACGCTTTCAGTTTCATAAATGTGTTTCTTCAGTTCTTCCTCCTGAAAAAAAATAGTTTATTATAGGAGTCATTGTATCAGGGGGAATGCAGAAACCCCTACTGCCTCACGATAAGGCCTGGATATCTGTATCTCTCGCCTGATATATATTTTTACATCCCTTAGAAAGTCTTCCTCTGTCTGAAACCTCTATAAACTGCCTGAATGTGATAAATGTCCAGCTTCAATCACCTTGAAATATTTAATGTTGTATCAGTGACGGAAGGCTAGGTCTGACGCACAGGGTGGCTCCTAACTTCAGATATTTACGCCAATGTCTTTTTCTGAGCCAGTAACCGTAAGTGCCTTTTACATTTGCAAGAGGGCAACTGGCACTGCTAGGGAGCCCAAAAGAGAGCAGGGCTCGTAGAAATGTTAGCTCCATCCCTTTCCCCGGCATCCCTGTCTACCCATGTTAAATTGCGTCGCAACTGAAGATTGCGAAAGCTCTGTTGGTGCTTTTTCCATACGGGAATCAGTCGGGCCTTGTAATATTTGCTGGGTTTGTTACAGGAGCTGTGGGTACTCGCTCTAGACCTGGAGCAGGGATATTCACTACTTAGCCAGAACCAGTCATGTGGTCACATGCTTGAATCCATCAGCACGTTGTGGGAAGCCCGACGGCACCCACCCCTCTGCTGCGGCAGTCGTCTGGAGCACCGGTTTTGCAGCACTCTTTCAGTAGGTCCTCGTATCCTTTCCCAATTCTTAAAAGCATTTGAGCAGAAAATTCAGGGTGTCTCCTGGAATATTCATACAGAAACCTGCAATACGTGGAGGATCAGGAATTAGAGATAAGCCGAAACAACTGCCCTCAAGAGGTCAGGGACGGTATAAGGACAGCAGGGGTGCTTTCAGGATGGTTTTGTCTGGTGGAACAGGGAGAATTTCGTGGCACCTCAGCCTGGGACTGAACCTGAACAAAACGGGGCTGACTGAGCAGGGCGCTGCCTGAGCAAGTCCTGTGCCTGTAACTGTCCCGGATCAGTGTTAGCTTGGGTCAAGCGTAGCTTAGAGTTTTGTGGGGCTTGGGGGTTTGCTTTTCTTTTTAATCCTATCTAAATGATCATGAAATCATTTCCAGTAACAGACGTTTTTTCTCAGTAGACGCCAAACAGATCAGCTCTGCTGAAACAGTCACCCTACCCAGCAGTCGTGCCCCATCGATTAGCTGCGCTTCTCATAAATGGAAGTGATGTGCGTTATTTGAAGTGAATTCTCTGTCTTTGGGACTCGATGCTGTTTCTGTTGCAGCCTGTGGCGTTCTTGCCCAAGTTTACTACAGGTAGGATCAGGGCTTACTTGCACAAAGGAACACGGCTAGAGGAGAGATGGACCAATCCTGTTTGATTCAAGACAGGAGTCTGACTTAAACAAGTGGGTTTGGATTCCCACTTAGAGCAGATCAAAGCTACTTTTTGGGCCTGAGATCAGAATTGATAGTACCTAAATTTCACCTGTGTTTCTTCAGTTTTGTCTCTGAAATAACAATGATGCCTGTTCTGCATTTGTCACCATTCCACACCTTCTAGCGTTAAGTGGCGTTTCACTGAGGTCAGCTTGCAGAGTATCCCGTGCCTACGTGCTCACAGAGCAGACAAATCTGAGGCTGATGAGCTGGGCTCGAGCGGCCAAACTGTCATCTTTTGACACAAGTACTGAAACGGCAAAATTGAAGAGTAGAGAAAGACCCACATTACCTGGCTAAGTGTGTATCTTTCTCCCGGGCAAAACGTTCACATATTCCTTTGTCTTCTATAAACTCCCTGACGTGGGGGGACATGTCTGCAGGTTTGTCATCATTTTCTGCATTAACTATGCATTCACTTCTTTGTAACAGCGGCTTTTCACAGCACGGCTTAATTTTACTTGATAGTATGTCTTGGTTGGTGCAGACATAGTGTAGAATCTCTTCCTGTAAAGCAAAAAAAAGAAAATTAAGGAAATTTTACCACATTTTGGTTTGTTTTGGTTTGGGTTTTTTTTAATCAGTTTTTTTATCTCCATTTTACAGACAGAGGATGGGCAGATACTGTGTTCTGCCAAAAGCTGCACAGAAAATAAATGGCACAGCTAGGAGCTGCAACCAAATCTGCTGTAGCAGTGTTAGGTCATTTTAGTCACAAAGTGATCTTTCTGCCCTTCTTGATGACTTCACACCAGGAAAAGTCAAATGGGAAAATCAGCCAGGTTTTTAGACTGAAAAGATAAACTCCAGTTTTGGAGAGCAATCAGTATAGCACAGGAGGAAAAAACAATAATCTGGAAACAACAACAAAAAAAGCATTCAATTCTGCAAATATATAAATATAAAATGAGTTTTACCCTATCGTGCATACAGTCCAGCATATCTCCACGACAGCAGTCCTTGTGCATGTTAGCAATATCCATCACGAGTTTGTTAACAGTAACAAAGTCAGCTTTAGGGAATTTTTGGCTTATCTGAGCAAGTTTCCTGCAAGCAAGAAAAATCGTTATTGTTTATATTCACAGTGTGAGACCGTGATAGCTATCATCAGTTTTCTGTGTTGGGGGTATCCAGATTGCTCAGGAATGGTCTCTCCCTGCTCCTGCTGAAGTTAACAAATAAATGTCCCTTGAAGCCAGTAGCTGAGATTTTCAGAGTTGTCTGAGGATCCTGGGTGAATTTCAGTCTGAGATGGAGGAAAGAAAGGTGGTGGGCGAGCAAGAAATTACAGGAACCACGCTGTGTTAAAAACGGTTGAGAGACATGGGTTGTATTTTGCTCACAATCAGTCTAACTTTCATCACAGAGAGATGCATTCATTTCAAACTTTGGGTTTAGCTTTTGAAAGCTAACGGCAATGCGTAAGGAAACCGTGACCGCTCTCATGCATGAATTCGCATTCCTAATCTGCCTTCCTTGTCTGGTGCTACTGTGACCTGCACACAGAAAGGACATGGCTGGTATTCAGAGTCGCTGTACTGTGTGCAGGTGTGGAACCACCCACAGCTAACATGCAACATCCACACTTTATTTCAAAATAATGATAAACATGGGAGAGACTCACAGAGCCTTTAAGGTCCTTTCTCCAAACTTCTTTAAGATTCCACATGTGTGTTCCTGCCTCAGGCCATCTTCTTTTACTGGCTTTACCACCTTTGGTGCCTGGTAGAAAGAGGATGCACACCATGGAAGTGGAAGAAAAGACACACTTTATGCTAAAATTACTGCGGTGACAGTTTTTTGAACAGGGATTTTTTTTTTTTAACAGTGAAAGCAAAATACTGCCCAAGTTGTAATATGGACTAACCGTTGTGCTTGCTATTTCGTTACCAACATTTATAAAGTAAGTGTTCTGTGAAAAGAAGCCAGAACCCTTTTAGACAATAGTTCAGTGTTTTTAGCATAGGGGAGTAAATTGTCATCTGGGAGCTACATTGCTTTGCATTACTATGAGCTGATGTTAAACTACGCCATCGCTTGCAGCCCAGCCAAGCTGCATGAAAGGCACATTCAGCCGTTCAGCAAGGGCAGGCTCCTCATCCTTATTTTCCACTGTTAGAGGTAGTTTGCTCTGATTTTCTGACACTGGTTACATGTGGGGCATGTCTCTGCAGAGCAAATGCTCGGCCGAGCAGGAGATGTGTCATGGGGTTATCGACAGGAAAGAATAAAATTGGACTTCTGCACTGTACACAGCACCACGGCCTCTCTTAGCATCCTTATGACAAACCCAGCGCAGGGAGCAGAGTCAGGGTGGGCAATGATGCCATCGCAGGGCACGGCGACTGCCTTGGGCTCCCTCTAAAGCTACCTCTGCCCGGCACCCCACAGCTGGACATTTTCATTTAGGAGTTCAAGCTATAAAGCAAGAGAGCATTTAAGTCCGATTTCAGCCTGTCCTTACCAAGGTGATTTCCAATAACGGGTTCAGATGCTGAAAAAGCAATAGCTGATATCTCTGCTTCAATAATTGTTTAGCTATAGGAAAGTCCCTGGTTGCACCTTAATCATCTAAAACCCTGCAATGGAATACCTGTCTCCGAAAGCATTCCTCCAGGTAACGAGTGGGGTGTTCAGCACTTCCACAGCAGTTCTTCATCATCTCGTCGTACCGGATAGCGACAGAAAGGATTGTTGGGGCATAGAGGAAAGGATGCCTTCTGGAAACCTCATAGATAAAACTAAAGCCGAGAGAAAAGTGTCCTTAGTTTCCGAGTAAGCCCCTGCATGCAGAGGCAGCAGTGTTACTGCAGTACCTGCCAAATATTAAAATGAGAGCTGCTAAAAGTGATTGTTTTCCTGTCATCCCAACGAGCTGTACAGTGTGGTGTTTATCTTAGAAGGTTCTGATGGGGCTGATGTTTTCCTGGAAACTGAAGTCTCAAATCCTGCCAGTTTCTGGCTTAGAGGCAGCAAAACTTCTGCTTGGCTTTTAAGGACTAAAGGGAGACCCTTGGTTTCAGATGAGTCCTTTACATAGACTACCATGAGACAGGCCAGATTGTTTGTCATTTGGACCTATATCCAAAGCAGGAGGTGGCAGAACAGGCTTCACATCATGACAGTCACAGCTAGATGAATTACAGAAATAATTCACATTAGGAAGAAAAATGAGTACGAGATTGCAGAGAATCTTAGACTGAACTGTTTGGTTGATACCGCATTTGCTCTCTCTAGGCTCGTAACTGTCATATCTAGGCAACGAACCTATGATTTATTTACTTACTATCCTGTTAATGGATGTTGATGCTGCGAATGATTTTTGCAGGCAGCTTCAGCATTTGGCCTTTCAAAAGGAGAAATGAACCCTTGCGATGAATTTTTAAGGGAGAGGAAGCAGTCATGTCTTTCAGGATCCATTTTAGCGCAGCAGTCAGTAAAACTGGGAAGGTTTTCCTCCTGGCATATTGTATCGAGGAAAATCCTGTCCTGTGAAAAATGAGAAAAAAAGTTAATTTGTGTGAGGATTCTACTCAGAGGATTCTACTCCTCTGAGCTCTCTGAGGAGGCTACTTTAAGCCAGCAAGCCCCGACCTGCATAAACTCACCGTTTCTTTCTTTATTATCTCCTGCTTTGACTGCAGTGAAAATCAGTCTGCCCTCTAAAACCTGTAAGTGATGATTTCTCAAACTCTGATAGCTACTGTTACGCCAGGACAGACTTTGAGTGGAATGGTTTTCAAACACTCTGGACCTATAACATTATTCAGACGCTTTTTCTTGATAACAGTCAGGATGATCGATTTGTATACTGCAGCTTGCAGCATAGCAGGATCCATGTTTTCTAATTACAGTCAGGTTCATACAATGAAAAGTGTCTTGTGTTTTTGTTGGCCAAGTAGCTGTGCTCAGCTGTCAGTCACACCTCAGCTGGGAACTGTTTTAATTCAGGGTTTGTTTCAGCGCGTCTAACAAATCAGAAATGAGCCGTAACACAGCCTGACATTCATGTCTCATGATTCGATCTGCCAGCTCTGAAAGTGTGTTGGAGCAGACACCATTAAAAACCAGGACTGCGAGTTAATGGAGTGGAAATAGAGATACCTAATTTGGCTTCTCCTGAATTTTATTACACCAGCCATAAAAGCACAACTTCCTCAACATCTTTTAGAAAAATACAGGTCAAGGATTTCAAAAGTTGCTGTGATATTTGGGGTGGGGGGAGGAGAGGGGCTTTGTTTTCCTGAGCCTGGAGAACGAAAGAGTCGGTAAGGCCAAACATGCGTACATCTCTTAACAATGTATTCACGCCTCTTTGTAAAAACGCATACCAGGGCTCTGAAATGACAGGTCACCTCTAAAAATGCTTGCCACATGAGAAGTATAAATGTGCTTACCAAAGGCTTCAGACAACCCGGGTTGTCTCCGGCTGTAGCAGCACACCTTTTGGCAAGGTCTGTGACATCTTCAGCCATTTTAACTGCTTTGCCAAATGTGCCTCCTTGCACGTACTGAGCAAACATGATCATGGCACTACGAAAAGAACACACAGCATTAAACCTGTTGCTGGTCACCTAAAAACAATTATATCGTTTTTACATGCAAGACAGTAAGAGGATCCATGTCATCCCGGGCTGAGTTAGTGCGGGCTGGCAGAACGGGGTGAGTGTTTGACTCACGGTACGTGTTCATTTCCAGATGATGCAAAGATGTTCAGTGGCAGCAAATTTGCAAGTAGACGCTTTACCTGGACAACTTACATGGCTTTAAAATTATTCTCCTGCAGCTGAGAAAAATGTTGGCCAATGCTGTTTCTTTCCTCTGAAAAACAAGAGAAGTTGAATAAAAAGATGTTTACTAAAAAATTCTTCATCAAATACCTTTTTTTTTTTTTTTTTTTTTGGTACTGGATTCTTGGAGAAAGATAATTTGATGCCTGGGGTACTAGCCCTGGGACTAGGAAGGCGTAAGATTGAACTTCCTATTAAACTGAAGCATGAAGATGTGAAACTATTTGTTTCTGACCTATGATATAATTTCCCTACCTGGCTCAAGCATCGTGGGGAGGAATATGCTGATCCCTGGAGGGTGTTCGGCTGCTTTGATGATGCACTTCATGGGATTAAATAAGCACCTTACAAAACACCTTTTAACCTTGCCTTAGCTGTTTAAAGGTGTGTTTGGCCACTCTTTAGCTACAGATGAAGGACTTTCCGTGCAGAAAACATGGGATAAATTGAGGACTACAGTGACAGGCAAAGCTCCTCAAAAATTGACAGAGCTGCATCCTTCTGTCCATGTTGTGAACTGGCACAGAGGAAAACAAGCGTGCAAGCTACGTGAAGGTCCTGTACAAATATTTTTCCTTTGCCACTGGGCCTCTATTAATGGGCAAACCTAAACGCAAGAACATCTTGAGTTCCTTGTTTGTCAGAGACTATTCTGAGAGATTAATTTTAAAATAAGGGGCCTGTTCCCCAGTCAAGATGTTACTGTCTCACCCTCGTGTCAGTAGGGCTGAGATCAGTGTAAAAGGATCAAACAAATCAAAGAAATAAGCCAGCGTCTCTCTCTCCGAGTAATGCAGGGGTGTCAACGGAGATGATAACACGAGATAAATAACACAAACATCCGTTCTGTTCTACAGTGTTGGGTCATTTAGTGCATTTGGAGGTCTTAAGGGGAAAAAAAAGTTGACTAGCGATAACAATGTGTAATGCGAAAGAAGCTTCAGAACCACATACTGTTGGCGGTTTTCTGCTGTCTCGTTTTAGGCGCTTTAGTGAGAAGCGCGGTCATTGTAGGCTCCTTCAGTAGTTGGGGAAGAGAGAGTAAGAGCCCCTTCAAAGGAAAATACAGAGCAATAGCCTAACGTAGCTACTCTGACTAGCCACCTGGAGGTAGCATCCCTCCTGGGACTTCTCTGTCTCCTGGTGGACTGTGGAAGGAGGCTGGAACAACCACAGGCTTTGCTTCAGTGGTTTTTGGAGTACCTGAAATCAGTGGTGCAACCACACCCCTGTGGATGAAATTACCCTTCGGTTCGCTTCCTCTCAGTAATCGCTGGCTGTCCTGCACTCCGCGTAGGTTCTCAAGCCATAAAGAAGCAACGCATCAAAGTTTGGTCACAGAAAATGTATGCAGGTGCAGTTTTGTTTTATACCTTTGACCCATGAGAAAATACCCATGCAGAACAGGTAGTGGCAAAGTGAGATACTAAATAACCGTGCGTGCGCAGTTGCAGCCATCAGTATTATACAAAAGAACAGAGTAAAAATGAGAGATACATCCTTACCTATGTCCCGATAACTTCTAGGCAGGGCTTTGACTACAGCAAGGCTCACCAATAAAATAACATAAATTACTGTTCTCCAATTCATGCTGTCAGATTTTGGCAGGGGCCTGAGGTGAGCTTGGTTCATCTGTAGAAGGCAGAAAGAATTAAGGTGAAAGAGTTACTTTTATACTCGCCCAAACTATTTCTGGTTAATCAAAACCCTTTTACTGTCATATACAACATTAGCCCTTTTGGAATATTCCCACAATAATTAGACATGCCATTATTTGCTCAGTATGATGAACTGACCAGCTTGTTGCAAAGAAAGAACCTTGGAGATGCTTGGGGGGGGGGGGGGGGGGGGGGGGGGGGGGGGGGGGGGGGGGGGG
>JANZLQ010000007.1:34546233-34572197 GCA_026212715.1 Elanus axillaris | reverse complement strand
GGGGGGGGTTTGTAGACGGATTTTTAAAGGCATATCTTGCAGCAACTTTTCAACAGAACCCCATTGAGTGAGAACTGCAGCATGCAAGAGTCTTCCTTTTTCTCCTTTCCTAGGTAAAGGAGTTGGAAAATTGCCAGTTTAGACATCTTCTCTCACAGCTGCTCTTTTGTAGGTTTGTAACAGCCAGCGAGCAAACCAGCAGACAACTCTTTGGCAAAACAGGCAGCAGTTGGGATAGCAGTTTCCAGCAAGCCAACACATGTTATTTTTGACTGCGTGACACCATTGTCTAGCTTGATCAAGCCCACAATGCACAAAGACCACAAGATCTGTAACATTCTAAAATGAGCTCAGCATGCCCAGTGCTGAAGTGCCAGCCTCAGAAGTTTCAGGCTCCTTTTTTTATCAGCAGAGGCGGCAAACCCAGAGGCCAAGCACCCATGCGATCCCAGGCCACGTGGTTGCAAAAACACTGCTTTTGACCATCCCAGATTCACTTCCCAGTTCCATTAAACCACTGGCTATCCCACAGACACTGTGACTGGAAGATGCCAGTCATGCTGGGAAAGTGATTATGTACACAGGCTCTGTATGAAAAGAAACTTGCCCCAAATAGTCAGTTTAAGCTGAAACTGTACCAAAATGCAGCAGATGCTACCAGAGTACTCTCACAGCAGAGATTCCACGTCCATTTAATCCAGTGCCAGAAACACACAGAAAAAGCTTCTAATATTAAACTGTATAACAGCCTCTTATAAAAAAAAAAAAAAAAAAGACATTTCCTAGTAATAGTGCAGTAAAGCCACAGACAGCGTGTAGAGCTGTGAACACGGACCAAGACCCCATGACATCAGGCTCCAAATAACACAGAACCTCTGCACTGCTGAACATAACCAGCATGTTTACAATCACAGTTTATAGTGGACCCACACGAGCCCGAGTTTTCTTGGGCGCGGAAATAACTTCCATTGATTTAAATAGATCCCAAAATACATTTGAAAGACCAGTTACCAATGACTTAGCTGGTTCTAGAAAGAGATCATTCCTTTTGACATCGTTATAAACTGCAAGTGCTCACACGAGCCGATCACATCAAGTTGTAACACCAACAAAATTCCCATTCACCTGACTGTCTAACTGGACCTCAGGGTAAGGATTAGCCATGTCCTTATCTCCAAATTTTTATTAGGGATACTGCTGTCACAGCAAGCACAAAGGCCAACACTGATATCCCACTTTCAGATGGTTTCCCTGGATGGAATACCAAGTGGTTTACGTTTCCAGACAAGACCTGTGCTAGGCCTATACACAGAAGAAGAGTCTGCATAAGGGCAAAGATGGGTGTATGTCGCAGTAGAAGGAGGCAATGGAAGAGACTGTGTCTATCCACACAAATGCTGTTCTGTTCTGAGACATGCTGCAGCCAGCAGGTCGTTTCTATGTAGCTGGTAAATCATTTATCCTCCGAGTCTCTTTTAAAAGAGAAATGGGATCTAAGGACATTACTATCACATGCATTTCACTGCTCACTTGACTGAAGTCAACTGAATTGAAATTGCTGATTAGATGTTTAGTAGGTGGATTACATGTAAGTAAAGCTTGACATCTGCAGCTCCAACTATTTTTATGACCGTGATGCCAGACATTGGGCCCTTTCATTCGTGTGCTGCCACAGCAAACCAAGCTAAAACAATCACTGCTGCCACACTACACAGGGCAGGCACTACCTCCCTGGTGTGTTAACATTTGTCTGCATCTGTATGACTTCTGCAAGACCTAGCATCACACCAGTCGGGAAGATAAAAAGCACATGTATGTTTTTACACTTCACAGTGCGGAAACACAAGGAAAAGTTTCACCTTAGGTAAGGCACAAAGCCCACTAATATGTACCTTGGATCCAGAGGACCCATTCATTGCTCAAAGGAGACCACAAGACCCAGAAAAGGTGATTTGTTTCAAAAGTCCTAGAAATGGTAACTAGCCACCACTTCAAGAAACAGTACACCAGTCTGTAAGAGTTAAGACAGAATGCAAGTAGCTACTCCTAGTCTCCTCCTCCATTGTGAAAACGGCTTGTCCAAGTGCGTCACATCTATTGTATGCTACAAAGATTTAGGCAATGGCCTTCACTTTGCTTCTTTTTGGTTGACTTTTGTTCTTCCCTCCCTGCCTCCGAGGCCTCCACATTCACATTCTTATTTTGCCAAGCCATTTCCATATGTTCAGATAAATGTATATGCCTGAAATATGCAAAAGGCATTGAGCTTCAATTTGGATCTAGAGACATGCTTCTAGTCAGTCATGGTGGTGTTTTGTGGACAAAACTGTAGGTTTCAGAAACTGGATTAGCTTGCTCTACAGTTTTCAAAATACTAAAAAACTGGGCTGCTTCCTCCTCTGCCTAAACAAACACAAGACATCATTACCCATTTTTACCTGCACAATAAAATAAGCCAGCTCTCACTACTTCTGCTTAAGGATATGTTGCACTTTAAGAAGTGAAATTCCCACTTCCCTCTACAGAAGTGTAAGTCATGACAAATCCCCTTTGTGCCGCTCCCTGCAAAGCAGCAACTTCTACTGAACACTTCAGGGTCACTAAAACAATTATGGGGAGAGCTCCAACAGCTGTACTAACCAGCAGCCACAGCAGTCCGAGGAACACCGATGACTGTCGGAAAGAAGCAGAGCACGTTCATTAGCCAGAGACTTCAACAACTGTTGACAGTAGATAGGGGATCTTCTCACGTGGGGATGTGCTCTTCACATATTAGCTTGTTACTCATTTACGGGCAGCCACTGGTGGTGTGATAATGTGTTTTGTGACTTAATTAGAAGACAATATTCTACACTGTAAATGAAAGACTTGAGGATTTCTTTCCCCTGTTAGTTTGGGGGAAGGAAAGCAGGGGGGTCTTCTCCTGGAGGAATTTTGCATAAACATATCTTTGTACCGTTAATGTTAAGTGCTACATCAAGAGTACACATTCACTACATCATATTTCACGCAATTTTATTTATAAAATTGTAATTATCTAACAAATTGCATATAAAATGATTTACTTCAAGTAAATACAGAATACTGCACAACTATTAAAACTATTGTATTGTCCATCATAAGTGTATTAAAACATTCCTAAAAAATGCCTCTATTAAAAAACAAAAACCCAAGAACACAAGTAGCATGATCAAGACCACTTTCAATAGCTTAAAATGAATTACCAGGAAGTTGCATTAACTTCCTAAGTAGACTCCAGTTACATCCATTGAGATCAGTATGTGATACAATACCACAGTCTAATGCTAAAGATGACAAGTAATACATTATGCACCTGATCTATGCTTTTCTCCTAGACTGAAGGTAACCAGTCCAAAATCAGAAAACAAAAGCTCAAGCCAAACTCTACTGGGCATGCAGTTCTGTTATAACAATACTTTCAATCAGTAAGTGTAGGTGGCTTTTACAATCAATTTTACAACTGATAAAAAAAGAAAAAGGAACACAAGAGAATACATTCGTATAAAAAGGAATGATACACAAAGGGTAAATACCGACACCTTGTTGGACATCCCAGGATGAACCAGAGAGGGAGAGATTCAGTTGGAACTAATCTGGAATATATGGATCGGAGACAGGTCTGAGTCACAAAACCCAAATCCCAGTCTCCCCAGAGCACAAGGTAGTATCAGATCCATCTCTACTATGTACACAGCGTGAACATGAACACACATACAGATGTAGCTTTTCATTAACACATTTATATTGCTGAAACACAAAAGACAGCTAGCAGTGCTGCCTGGTGCACGCTAGTAGTCACAACACTTATTTTTATTCTGCACGTTAAGGGAGACAGATTTTTTTTTTTTTTGTCTTTGCTTCCAAGTGGCAAAATTTGGTAGCTAACGGATCCAAGAGGGTAGCTTTGTTTGCTTTAGTTTCATGACCAATTAAAGATATCTGAAAAAGCTTCAGAGATAAAACAAAAATGGGAGGGAGTAACTGGAACCTTCAAGAGTGCTTGACACCTGTTAAGATCTAATCTCCTTCCTAGGTATTTGCAGAACTGCCTCTTCAATGCACCCAAAAGGCACACACACAGCAAGAAGGGAAACGGAATAAAAATTCGCGCGGGAGTTTCTCTTGAAGCTAACGTTGTTAATCAGAATCAATTTTACCCAGGGCATCTCTAAAGTAGTCAAACCACAGACTAACGTCCAGGACCGTTCTTATAGCACCACGTTTAGTCCTGCCACAGGTGACGGCAACCTCCCGTAAGTGGTAGGGGCTGCTGACTCCCACCCTCCGTTTCACAGCCTAATGCCGCTCTAACGCCAAGTAGCAATGGGAAAAGGCAAGGGAGTCCTGCTACTAACCAGACAGAGCCCGAAAGGCTGGCGGGGTTTCACCTCTGCAGGTCCGCCGGGCAGACACTAGATGTCAGGCGATGAAAGCACTCCCGCCTCACCTCCGGGCAGGTAGAGCCTGACCTCCCGCCGGGAAACTCTCACACGGGACACTTTTCAGGTCTGTAATAAACACTTGTAGGGTGAAAAGCAGTCATGTGCAGGAATCATTTAATCTGCATGCTACTATTTACATGTCAAACACTATTTACACACCAGAACTACAATTAGCATCTCTCTCTCTCAAAGGGGAGAGAAGGCGGCTTTCGGGACAGAGTACACTTGAGAGCAAGCAGCTCCACAGCTTCCAACTCTAAGCGGCACAATCAAAATTACAGACTTTGAAGCAAAGAGATCCTACTGCTACTGAAACAGACTCAGAGAGACAAATCAAACATTTGTCCATTAGGCATTAATAAGGAAAAAAAAAAGATACCAAACAACAGAAAGGCCTGTGAATATGGAGAGTACTTAGAAAGCAGAAAGCAAGGACTGCGATGCCCTTTGGTAGGGCTCAGCAGGGAATTTGGAAATGGCTTATAAAGCCAGGGCTACTGCTGAAGCTACCAGACCTCTCATTAGCATCACCACCATCCCATACGAATCACCCAGCAGAGCTGTTTCACACTCCACAGGCCATAAGCCTGACAACAAATTTCTGAACAACTACTGCACATTAATGATAATTAGACTGACCTCTGAACTCACGTCTACCCCACCATCACACCAGGCAGGCTAGAAATTGCCAAGAAGTCATACCACCTACCATATCTTATTGCTTTAGAAAATGAGCCCATGTAGCCAGCAGATGTGCTTTAGTTGTGAAAACTTCAGGTGAGCTGCAAAGTTTTCTAGAAGAAACTTTGCATTTGGCAGGCTCTGACAATAACAGCTTGATTTCCAAGGCCTCCCACAAGCTTTCCAACCTGAACACCTAAGCTGCTAATGGAGCATTTCTAGGACATCTTACCTGATCTGTAGACAAAAAAATGTAGGATTTAAATGTGCAATATAGACAGCTAATCCTGAACATTCCGTATGCATCCATCAAACAACTGCAAAAATTAGGAAAATAAGAGCATCTCCTTGGAACAGGGAAGGGGGGGATCAGCATCTGCAGCAATAAAGACAAGCTCTAGAAAAATAAGTTATTTAGTGGTTTTTATAAGAACAGTCATTCTGGGGCTCAGCAGAAGTGTTGCACATTTGTGTGTACACGTGCAAGTAGTGAGAACAAGATTTGCTCACCTCAGAGCATTTACCTTCCTATCAGTCTGGCACTGCCAACAGCACATCTAGCAGACCGGAACTCAAAGCACAGCATGAAAAGACAGAAGGCCAATACAGTACAACTGCAGAAGTTCAAGTAGAAGAATGAAGTTGTCTTCAGAAGCCCACAGCAGCAACAGCAGTATTCAAGATCAGTGGCAATAGGAATGTTTCTGTAATGCAGGCTTTTTTTTCCTTTTCTCCAAACCAAAGCACTCTGTCACAATCAAGGCTCTTGCATGGAGGGGTTACTTCCCCAACCACGCTTCCCTCATGTCTCCCCATACCATTTTGTCTCAGTGCAGCAACACTGGTGCTAATGATCTGTCTGTCCTGCTGCTATCAGGCAAAATGGTGTGTCCCTTTGCGGGGAAACGAACACCAGTAACTCCTCAAATTGAGGAGTGGCTAAGAAAAACATAACACTGTGGTGAGGTGGAACCAACTTTATTAAGGACAATGAATTATAATTGCTTTCAAAGGCTTTGAAAAAAAATTTACTCTGAGTCATGGCTGGCCTTTAACAGCAGATACACCAAAGGATATGGAGGCTGCCTGATTCAGAGCCAGTCAGTGGGAGTTAACCAGAAGAAGATGAGGTAATGCTCAAAGACAGGAGGACAACCGGACTGCCTGAGCATCTGTGGAGCACCGGTGTGCCTACCACCAGCCTTCAGAAGGGAAGAACACCACAGGCCGACTAAAGCACAGAAAGGCAAAATGTGCAAGGGTACATATACTCATATGTTTAAGAGTCAAAGGACCAGAAAGGACCTTAATAGGTCATCAGACCAGCCTTCTATCTATCCCCCCAGAACAGGGAAGCTCTGAAAGCAATGCATTCATCTCTTCTACTCCACGTACTTCATTTTAGGAAACTCATCTCAGAAAGATGCTAAGCTCTTGGAAAGAGGTGCTACACACCCTTTACCACCGTCTGACCAAAGCAGGAGCTGAGAGCTCACAGCTTTCAGGACTGGTTCTGCAGATACTGAGAAGGGTCATACAACAAGCTAAATTTATACAAAGTGCAATAGAACTACCCAAGCCATGGTCAGGTTTGTAAGTTCACTATTATTAGCGAAGAAGAACAAATCAAAAACTCAAATCTGGATGGAATCTGATGTAATTCTTCTTCCACTGTTTGTGCTTTATTCCAAATTCTACTCTCTTTTGTTCAATTCAAAAGAGTCTATCTTGGCTGATCCTAACGTGCGCTTCTATTTTAAAACTTTTATTCCATTGCTTCAAGAAAGTTTTTTGTTGCATTTAGAGCAACAAAGGGAAACAAATCTTCACAGCAGGGATTTGTTCACTGGAGGTAAGCATTTACTCTTGGCAAAAGCTGTTCTCTCCAACTTCCAATGGAATGGGATATGATCTTTCCATAATCACATGCATTTACCAATAAATAAGTTTGGATTAGACTGCATTAAAACATATACACAGATTTAAAGCACTGGAGTGTCACAGATTGTTACTCCACAGCTCATGCAAGTAAAAAGAATTAAAGACAAAAGAAAAAAAGAAAGACCAAAGCCTCAGCTAGGAACAGACCAAGAAATTACCATAAAAGAAGTTTTGCACAAGTATATCAAAGCACTAATATTAGTGAGATCCCTAAATACATTAGGTTACACTAAAATCCAGAGAAAACAATTTAGCCATATCAGATACACAGGTTTGATTTTTTTAAGTTAATATATAATTCATTCTTTGAATAATATTATTCACTTGGACCCAACATCCACACTGCTTTCATACATTTATACAGTTATATCCCATCCTTGCCTTAAGAGACTGATGTCCTAAGGTATGGCAGCAACCAAAGGCTCTACAACCCTTGTTTGTCAAATACCAAACTTCTTTCCCTTCATACAAGGGTGGATAAGGAAGAAAGATGTTGATAAAATTAGGCAATTCTCCTTGTGAGCTTGCTGATTCCAACCTCAAAGTACTACAGAGAGATGGCTGGAAGCTTGCGTAAAAAAAAATTTTCCTTGTTTTAAAAACAATTTCTTTTACTGTACAATAGATGCATAGAAAGTTGCTTCCTGCTTGATGGGTTTAGGCCTGTAGCTATGTTTAGCGATGAAAACAAGAAGACTGTTCCTTTATAGAGTGGTGAGGAGAGAGACCATCTCAGGAATATTTGGCCGCTATTGAAGAGCTCATGATACGAAGAATAAACAGCATATCCACAGACCACAACGATGCAACTCTGTCCCACTGAATACACCAATTTAAAAAAAGTGTCCACTTGCTACTCAAGATCAAGAATACAGTAGAGATTCACGGCTCAACAGCTTTCAAACTGGTGGTTTAAAAAAAAAATTGTCAGTGAGCAGCAGATTTTAAATAGCCCACTCTTCTCTCCCCCACCCCAAAGAAACATGAGTTCACTGCAACATCAGGAACTTAGACTTGAGACTACTTGGGAGAGAAGGCTTCCCTGTCACCCATGTCCATACAGCTTGGTGTCGCAGCGACACACTGGAGGTTTCAGAGGGTTTCGGTTGTCCAGTGTCTTGTTGTGGTTACTTCAGCAGTTTTACCAGCTGGCTCTGACAGCCTCAATGTCACTAACCAAATTCTGGGCTAAGCATATCCCAAATATCTGGAAGAGACAACAGTTTATTCATTTGGAGCATCAGACAACTCTTTTCACACAGGCAAACTCCTTAGGTTATACAGAACTTTGATAAGAAAAGCAAGTGACAGAAAGTTAGAAATCAAATTAACAGTAAATGTTGGAAGAAGGAAAAATATTGAACAACTCCTGTAACCCCAGTATTTTTATAGTGCTACTGGGTTCCAGGAAATTGAACAGTTCTAGACTCGCTTCACAAAAGCAACGGTAAAGATTTCTCACAGCTTGTTTAAGCACCATCAGAAACAGTAGGTCTATACAGGCTTAAAAATCTGTACCTAATCATTGTCTGATACAGAGTGTTAGTTCTGACCTTCAGACAGTTGAAAAGAAAAAAACACATCCCTACAGATAAAACTTAAATACTTCTTAACACAAAGCAAGCCTCATGCATTTAGCTCCCCTCACTAAAACCTAAGAACCTTATATTTCTAAGTGCAACTGACACTGTGTTTCCAGATCTCATATACAGTTCCCTCCTTATGTATTCTATTTATCTGTTGTTGTTCTGTGTAACTCGTTACAGGGAACGTGATGTTTACCTGCAGTAATGCTATTCCAATGAATATACCGGCAACTATGGTAAGATTGTCCTGCAACCATTTCTCAAATTGAGGGACACAGCCTTTAGTGTAGATAACGATCTGCTGATCAACTTCCTGCCAAGGAGAGGAGGGAATAAAACAGAAATTATTACATTCAACTACCCCATCAGTAGAAGAACCTGCTCTTGCAAGAAGGATTCAGATCCTTAAGATACCACATTAAAAAAAAATGCTTACTGGTTTTTGCCTTGCATCATAGCCACACTGAGTATTAATAACATCTTCCTAGGAGAGAGAGACAGACAGAAGAGAGGCAATCAGTGAAGCGTCTCCCAAACACCCTCTCTCCCAGCTCCCCAGAGTTGCTCCTGTATGTAATAAGACAATCACCCTAACTTTCGTTATCATACTGCTTTTTAAGAAAACCCTTCTCTTCCATTCAGTGCTATTAATTATTTGCAACAGAAGCACATGGTCAAAAACTATTTTGAGCTCTCAAGGAAGCAAGCTGGGAAATCAGACCTCCACCTGGGTGAACTCCATGTTCCCAATGCAAGCGTTCAGAAGTCAAAGTAAAGGGATTAGGGAACATCTATTTTAAGTGAAAGAACCTTCTGCTGAAAAAGTTTTGCCTATACTGAAAAATATGCCAAGACTACTGTTAACATTTTCAGGGTTCACTCTGTGCAGTGTGAAGAGGTGAGAAGGGGCAGTTCTGTTGCAGAAGCTGCAAGCTCTTACCGAGGATGTCAGTAGAAATACATACAGTATCTAATTCCTGGGCAAAGACTAGGGAGGAAAAAGAAGAGATGGGGCAATGTGTTCTTACTGCCTATTCTTTCTTACAGGAGCTTGATACCAATGGCAAAGGAGGGTTGTTTTTTTTTTTTCCTGCTGCCTCTGTTTTAGTACTCCCAAAGCGGAGGTAATAAAAAAGGGTATGGTAGAGTTCTCCTAGTGAACAAGTGCTACCCATTGGAAGCTGAAGCTGCATTTACTCTGCATACATAGTTATTTCAGGGCAGTAAAATGAAGCAACTACTTGTGGTGTCAGCAACAATGGCAGCAAAGTATTAAGTTACTGGCTTATATAATTACAGTGAGCAGAAGAAGGAACTACTCAAGGAAGTGAGAAAATCAGCCAATCTTAGCTAGGTGTACTGAACACCACAATTTAATCAAATCGTGGGACACGAGAAATGCAGGCAGCAGAGAAACAGATTTTAGAAAGCAGCCATATGGACAAAGATATCTCCTCCTATCAGTTAAAGCTCCTTTAAGTGTTTCCTCACTTTGCAGGAAGTACGTCAACAGGTCACACCCTGTCAGTTGCTCAAGTTGGATTCCCTCAACAAACCTTTAAGATTTGAGTAATTTACATCTTTTAATGACTTGAATTCTTCTGTTCCAGGATCTAAAATGTAAAAGCGCCACGCACTTCAAGGCTCTAAAAGTAGGTAAGATTCCAGAGGGATTTTAAGCTTTCTCTTTTGTACTGAATGCCTATTTGCTTTATCATCAGTGTCTTCTGTCTTTAGCCTTGGAATTTGTTAACCAAAGAAAAGTGTGAAGAATGAAATGGAAATAAATCAACTTTTCTAGGCCTTGCCCGGAACATCTCAACCTGCTAAACTACAGCAAACTGAACTACAGGAGTCCTAAACTATTTGTTTTAAAGGAGAGTTATTTTGGCTTATCTTAAACTTAGCACTTCCTGATTCAAGCTAATCTAAAAGTAAGTCCTGTTCAATACAGTATCCACTATTTTTTTGCATCAGTCCAACACTGCATCCTAATTCCAAATGGGACAAATTTACTTTCCCACAGAATAAACCCGTGTTTAGCACTGCAACCAAACCAGTCACAGCTTGCTTACAATTATATCCATTATATGCATTACTTTTAATAGTTTTAGAAATATTATTCTTTTTAGGCTTTATTTTAAAGGCAGTTAAGTGTGTTGCTTCCCTACAATGAATAAGAATGAGACTTATCTTTAAATTCCTGGTTGCTGCATCACCCCCTAAGAAACTGTATCATCATATACACAGAGAGAGAGAGATATAACTTTAGCATGGATTATGTATTTATAGGATTACCTTGTACTGCTGTCAGTGGTTTGGTTTTATAACAACTATATTTTTAAAACTGGGTTGTGATGACCTCTCTGTGTGGGTGGATGGGCAAATAGGCAAACAGTAGGGGGAATCCTAAGCATAGTGCTTGAGCCTAACCCACATTTCGTTTTAATATTTCATTAAAACATTTTCAGCAATGTTTGTGAGAAAGATTCAAACTACTGTGAAGACATGTTAACTGCAGAGGAACCAGAATGCAGCTTGTGCAAATGGCAGTGCCTTATCAGGAGGGGGAGAGCAGCAGTAGTGCCTGGATGCCAGGAGCAGAAACTGTGTTGCATCAGCAAGGCAGAAAGCACCTCAGGTGCCTCTTGGCAACTTGCATAACTTTAGTCGGTGCTAGAGGCTCATACATTCAAGGAACTGTAAGTCACTCCAGGTGGAGAAAAAGCCACAGCTGAACTACTAGATAATAAAAGCATTCACAGGCTGCTGCTTTTAAACTATACGAAAGTCAAATGTATGCAGTGTTAGCCACATAACAGCTTCCATGCACACACCCATCCCTATTCTCAGCCTTTCACTGTCAGTGAACTGCTTCCCTACACTTTACCCTTCATTCTTGATCAGGTCCATACTAGCAATGCATGGCTCCAACATTTTCTGCTTGATGATCCAGAAATATAACTAATTAAAAAGACATGAAAATTTACCAAAAAGCTGGTCCCTCAAACAATTTCTGACCTTTCAAGTTTGATCTCAGGTGACTGTAGGACAAACAGTAATTTTAAAGGGAATAAAAGAGCATGTAAAGATGTCTATACCCAGCTCAAGATTCTAATGCAAACATATGTCAGTTTTTCAGGACACAGACTGTTATTCATTACAGTACCTAGGACAAACTGAGTCAAACTGGCTGCAGCCCCTGGACACTGCATTAAATAACAAGTAATACCTGCGTTAGAGCGTCTGATCTTAGCGTCGCCATTCCTTAAAGCAGCCAGTGAAATATCCTGATGATATTCAGTTGAAAGCTCATATCCTTCAACTCATTAAGGGCTTCTGCTTTTTTATACTTGCTAAAATTAACATGTATGTTCAGCCAAGCCCATGGTTCTCTCATTCTAATGAAAAGCAGCAAACAGCACACAATGAAGACTTAAGCTAGCTCAGTTTTTTTGCTGACTGCAGAAAAAGTTAGCAGTTAAGCTGAGCTGCAAGTACAAAAACAATACAGGCTGGTAAGAAGGTAATGATAATGTATGACTTCCAGAAAAAAAAAAGGGAAAAAAAAAAAAATCTTAGAGTGATTTAAAATTGGAAGGGCAGACCCATCCTACCCTCTTGATTGTCACTTACGGCAGGGTCTTTCGTGCAGCAAGAGAACGGCACACCACAGCGCTCTCGACTTGCATTGGAATCTGTGCAGTTGAAGTAAATATTAAGGTTCCAGTCATCAGCTCCAAAAGCCCCACAGCACTGCCACTAGAACAAAGAAAAGAGAACTTCCTGGCTGTCAGAACAAAACTCAGCATTAGTAATATGCATCATCACTGCCCATTTCCCTCTAGCTTTCAAAACAAAATCTGAGATTCCCTCTGGTTTCACTGAAGCCAGCTTGGTTTTGTTGTGTTTTTTTGTTTTTTTTGTTTTTTTTTTAAAAGATGACCATTCCAAACCTGTAAGCTGTTCTAACATTATCATGTGATTAAAGTTATGTTCATACCCTGCAATGCCGCTCTCTGGAGAGAAACCCATGGACTGAGCTGGTAAGCCTACACAACACCATGGAGTTGCACAGGCCTACAAGCTATGGCCCCAGGGATAGTAGAGCCAGCATGGTATTCTGTCCAGTCTAATGTGCCCTGGGTGCTCAACAAAACTAATCAGCTCCAAGGGCTACACTGGTATAGCCACTCTGTTTTCCAGTTTGGACAAACCTTTGCCTGGCTGTACATCAGACAGTATGAACACATTGTTTCCTGAGCATCACGCATTGCACAAATAACCTCTTTACTGAAGGCAGGCAGAATCCTTCAAAAAGTAAATATGCCAAATGGCAGGCTTAGTCTCTGGCAAAACATGCTGAACACACAAAGAATTGGTAAACTTGCTGAACATACAAAGAATGGGCTGGAGATCAGTGGAGCACTGATGCTTTACATCATTTAAGGAGCTAGCCCAATGAACCCATCTATGTCAAATGTAAAGAAAAAAAAGTAATTTAAAAAAACCCAAGCAAACCACATTTTCAAAAACACTGGAATGGCAATTCTCTCTTTCTAGATGTAGCACAGTTTCCTCTGCAATACCTGAACAAGTTGTCTTCAAACATTATCTCTACTAGCTGAAAAAGTAGCTTGCTCTCCAGACTCACACTGTCCCTGACTTACCTGCTAAGATTGCTAATCCAGTTAGGAGAGCAAGTTCTATGTAGCACCTGCAAAACTGGATGGTAGCCTTTTGGTTGCATACAAATGGACCACTGCTTTCAGACCGTGGTGACCCCTGATCTTCTCCCAACTTGACAAGATGCAAACCAGTGCAAGGATCCACATCCTGTTACTTACTTGTTATGCCCCCCCACCAGGCATAGAGAAGCAAAACAAACGATGAATGAAATTATTTTAATTGCAGAATGTGCAAAAACTGGTAACATTATTTCAACCAACACTTAACCATGTTAGCTACACAGGGCCAAATTCAAAGAGGAGTTCATCAACACAGGCCAAAATTGAGTACTAGAGCAAGAAGGTACTGGCAAAATAACTTGTATGCAGAAGTCAGTGCAAGACTTCTTTACACACACTCATAAATTACAGAGCTTATCCCACACAAGCATGTGCATCTCAGGTTTCACCTTTCCCTCCTAAGCGCAAATGTACATTGTTTAGAGATTTCTTATGAGAACTTCATGAATTGCCCACTTCATTAGGCTAATTACATTAAGTCTTCTTAAAAAGAAATTACATCGTAGTTTCACTCAGACCCAGGTAAACATCTCTGCCACTCTGCAGTGTGGTATAGCACATCTAACATTGCTAAAACTACACCAAAATTCATCTCAGAACAAAATTAAGCTTAGAAAAGAATCATTTTTTTTAAACAGATGTGATAGCTCCTACAATAAAATATTTTGAAGACCTCCCCCCAAAAAAACCCTAAAATATCTTCAAACACATATAGAATATGCTCCAAAAAACTGAACACAAGACACTTGTAGATCTGAAACACTATCTCTAAGTCTTCAAGAATAAGTGACCCTAACTCTCCATCTTGTTTTGCTCAGTTATACGTCAAGAAATAAGCCACTTTTACAGGTGCTGTGCGTTTGTAGAAGTTCTGTAAAGAGAAATATACATATATATTCAAAAGTATTATATCCTATAATATTTCTGTTACTCCTGGAAGAAACCAAACAGATAGGAGGTAAAAAAATAGAGTAGGTATTTCTTTAAAGTCAGCTTTACAAAAAATAAACATAGTCCAACTTACATATTCCTGTGTGAAGTCTATGAGGTTTTGCAAATCAATGTCATCTCGGTATGCTCTGATGTTGTTGTTTATAAAGAAATACAGCTGGTCCTTTATCCAGTCTTTGAAAACAAATGCTAGAACACCAGCAGTTAGCTCCAAGAAGAAAATAATTCCAAGAAACACAGAAAACTATGAAGAAAAAGAAAAAGGTTGGAATTATTTTGTTTTATGACCGAAAACTTATTTTTCAAGGCTCACAATTATGTCCAGTGTTAGGGCTCTATCTGTTTCAGTACAAGTTCAAGCTATTACAGCACACAGGAAATTTTAAATTAAAAATACACCATTTTTAATTAGGGCTGTATTACAGGAGTCTTAATTCTATTCTAACAAATAATAAAATGCCAACAAATTCAAACTTTGGACATTTCACTGGGATTTTCAAAGAGGTCCAAGAGAATTCACTGTAAATTTCAATCGAGAGGGCTACCCACCACCTGCAGGGCCCTCTGAAAACTCATCTTAAATTTCTACGTAGGCACTTACATTTTCAAAGGCATAAACAACCAATAATGCCAGTGAAATGCTTTCTAAGTGACTTTTTCTTTAGACACCATCATTGGTAAAGCTTTGCCTAAGCAGACAAAGCAAAAATTGGTAACAGCAGAAATTAATTAATGATTAAGTCAGAGCAGAATGTCTATGGAATGACTCACATCCACATTAAAACCAAATGAGGCTGCTATGATTAATGCAAATGCAATGGATGCCAAAGGCATTACTAATGATCTGCCACTTTCTCTAAGCATCTCCACTGAGTCTACGCTGTTTTAAAACACACGGGGGTCCTCATATACTGGAAATCCATCCCTTTTGCAATTGCACCTTTGAGTTTCATTTTAATGTGCTCTCTGTGTTTGTTCAGATGCATTTTTAATTTCTCCTGCAGCTGCTGTATAGGAAGCTATTTCTGGTACAGCAGATGGGTTAATTTTTGGCAAGCTAAGAGAAGCAAGGAAGAGGAGAAAAGAACTGTTACAATAGCTCCCCCCTCTTTTTTTTTTCCTCTCCCTTTGTTTTTTTGGTTTTTTTTAAAAGACAAGAGCAAGCTAGAACTAACCCAAGCTGCTTTATAAATGCCTCAAGAACTGCAACTCTCAACTGCCTCCTCCCCTTACACAACATGTCTGTGGGAGCCAAATATGTCACTTGAAGAACAGTACTCTCACATCAGGTAGCATCTTCAACTCCCCAAAAGACATTTTAAAATCTTTACACAGTTAAGCAGGAACAGAGAACATGATTTATGCTACAAAACTGATGAATGCCACAGTTGCAAAGGCTACTTACAAATTTGAGAAGAAAGGTATTTTCTCGCAAAGCTCCAATGCATCCTGCAAATCCCAAAATAAACATAACTCCTCCTACCACTAGGAAGAGCCAAACTGGATCAAAGCCTCCCAGGTCAGTGATGGAGGAGATATTGGACAGCACTCCCTGGGAAAGAAATAACACCAAGGGATAACAAGTGTGTTCAGCTTCCAGTTGTACAAATTCTGCTTGCATTTTTCTTTTAAAAAGGTAGAAGATTACAGCAAATAAACGTTCTGCAGTACAGCAAGAAGACACAATTAAGAAAGTCTTTACATTCAAAAAGAGATTTGAAGGGCAATTATGTACAATATTTCTGAATCAACATGTGGAACGAACAACAAAATGTGCTTCCAGTCCTTGGTGAGAACCTCACAGGGCATTTAGCTGCTTCTGTAGCTATGAGAATTCCTCTGCCAGAAAGTCAGAATAGATATTTGAACAAAACTTAACTCAATCTTATTACCCATGCTGAGGTGCATTTTAGGTATCATTTACATTGTTTATGTAAGCACACAGTTACATGTTATGATAGAAAAAGCAGTTAATAGCAAGAACAGCTCCTTGAATTTAACATTTATGCTCAGTATTTACAACAATTAACAGAAATTAGAAGTGAGCTCCTAGGTTGCAGTATCTTGCAACAACTAATTTTACACCAATTTTGACAAACTTGGTACCTGGCCAATCCAACTTCAGGCATCTACAGTGCCAAAAACTCATTACATAAATAAAGTACAGCTACTGACTAATCAGTTCGCAGGAAAATTTTGAAAAGAACGTTAAGTTTCTTAGTAGGACATAAGGCAGTTTAAGGACTTGCCTTGGGAGATAGTTTGCACTAACTTAGGTTAGACCTATCATATGGTAAACCACATATGTTGTGTTTTAGATATGACAGTCAGCACAGTCTGCTTGTAATGCCGTTTTCCCCTTGAAAGCAGAGCTTGGGTTGTGAAGCCAGTAATCCCGAGGAACTATTTTATTTTTTTGAACGCATTTTAACCAGAGTTTGGCTGATGTTGAACAGATGGGTCATATCAAGAAACAAGTACAAAGTCTTCCTTATTCCAGTGAGTTTGCACAAGAACAGTTACAGTTTCCTAAAGCCTTTTGGCAGCAAAAAAGCTGAAGTATTGCTATTTCTTCATTCACCTCCCAGTGCTGTAAGTCAATGCAAAGCACACTGCTGTAGCAGACATTTCTCCATGTGTTTCCTCAAAGCAGCCTGAACCCAAGCTGAGTGCTTTGGACTACTGGCTTTCCCTACTAACTCCTGAATGAAGCTGTGGCTTAAAAAGCAACAATATAGACCTTTACCTCTACAGCTCCTTATATGCATAAGTATTAAGCTCTTCATCCTTTTCCCTGTTCATATCCCCTTTGCATCTTTGAAATAGTCCCCAAACAGCAATAATTTTGGAGGAAGTTATCATAACCTCATTTCCAAAAGTTGTTAGTAACATTGTTAAGATGACTGTTCACAACTGTGACTTTAGACATGTGGGTTTTTTTTTTTATATATATACGCAGTTTGGATCACTTGGAACATAAAAATAGTCACGTAACCTTTAATACAGTACTCCATCTAGTCTGCAACCACTTCCATAGCTTCCCAAGCAAAACTGACATTAGGCAAGTAGTAAATGAAGGCAGTACTCAAAGCTTTTTAATTCTGCAGACAATGATAGACTGGATAAAATATGCACATTAATTTCTCCGATGCACATAGAAAGGATCCTTGGAAAAGGCCAGCATGCTAGAAGTGGAAGAAAAAAACCCTGACTACAACCCAATCCTAAAGTATGAACAATAAATGTCATTCATACTGTTCATTGTCAAACCAGATTCCTCTCCCTCCTACTACAGATGGCTATTGCCAGACAGAGGGATGAAAAGAAAAAAAAAATTAAAAACCCACAAGACTTTCATCACTTTTCTCCTACCTTACATGTAGTACTAGTCTTATTATCATTCATTAAAAAGACAAAAATAGACATTAGGCATGATATAACACAACACTGCTCAGAGCCAGTATTGCTATCAACACAGACTAGTTGGCACATGCCTTTTTCTAACTAACTAGTGATGAGATGGTATAAGCCAGGCTGAAATGAACACTTATCCATCATTAACACTTAAATCAACGTGTGCAAAAGTTTTCCACTACTTTTGCTTCATTACATTTGTTATAGAGAAGAAATCAATGACATAACTTTCTGGCTAAGAATGACACACAAAATAAACAGTATAATCCAATAACACACAAACCTTTGAAAAAGTCACAGCCTTGGCCATACACAAGTCAGAAAACATGAGCTCTGCCCCAAGGGACAAAGACTGCTAAAATGACTTCTTCACAAAGTTTTAAAGTCCTTTTTATGCTTCCCCTCTGTGCCTATATAGTTACCATAAGAAATTCTGCCTTAAAGCAAACACTACTAATTTCTTTTAACATTAGCTGATTTTGGAATTAATGGACTGTACTATAGTAGAGTGAGAAAAAAGTCACTGGAGAAAGGATGTTGCCTTTGCATTTTAATTATTGTACTTCAAAAAAATCCAAGAAGGATGAACAGTTATTTAAGTGTCTCTTTATAAGACACTTTGTTGGTCTTTCAAAAAAAAAAAAAAACACTGACAAAAAAACCACAGCAAATTACATGTTTAATCAAGTTCTTTCTAGATGAAAGTAATAAAATTCAAATGAAATAAATCCAAGTGAAATTCAGCTCACATTTGTGCACAGTGCTCTTGGAGAAGCTAGTCATAATATAAAGAAGTGTTAGCGAGAAGAAATATACCACTTTGCATTTTGTCACATTCCCATTGAAGTCAATGACAATAAATTTTAGTGAACCAGTTGCATATTGCCTTTCTGGTCATGTCCTTTCCCACCTTACTTGATTTTCTAGCACTGTCAGGCTCCTAACACTGTGCTATATTATATATTGGCCGACCACCTGGCAAAAGTCACTCCTCTAATCTCTGGTCTCCTCCAGGCTCTAACTCCTCAGGGCAGCTATGATCTGACACGTACTGAAATAGAACACAAGCTTTACCTGCCACTGTTTGCTGTCCTTGGAAGGTCCCTTTCTGTGCATCTTTTGCTAGTCCACATATAGCAATCATAAACCTAGCTTGGATAAACCCCAAATAGAGTCTGACAGCACAAAATACATACTGCCTAATTCTCATTTCTACTCTGTGTGCTCTCTGCATATGAATCCCAAGATATCAGTATTCTGGAGAGACGTCTCAGGATATACAATCTTCAGAGAGGCTTTGGCAATAAAACAATAGCTAGCAGCAGGAATGACAAACACAGACAATGCTCTGTGGTTACAGTTAGAGATGCACAGAGGTAGTCTGAGAGAATATTGCTGCTTACTGCTGAAATATGGTTGCCCAGTCTTGTTTTTTTCTGGACACTTACAAATAAGCTCTCTGGAGAGACAGTAGTGCAATACTTTAAAGAAAAGCATATTTTGCTTCAAGTAGCAGGGCAATGATCAGGGAATATTATCTCACTTTATACTGTTAAGAAGAACTAAACATACAGTCCTATAGGAACATATATTTCCTATCCACCACAAGTTTCTATAATGCTTACTACCACAGGATTCAGTACTTTTTGGCTGTAACTGCTACTTCTGCAGAAAATTTGGCAGAGATATACAAATGCCTGGTAGTGACCAATTCTGTCTTCATCCCATCTTTAGCCAAAAGCAAAAGGGAATGTTTCCAGAGGTGCTTGAGCAGAGGATCAGCAATCTCATATTCTAACACTGCATCCTCCAGTGACACTCTCTGAATCCTCAGGCTGACCAGTCAGTCACAGAATATACAGTGACTGTTGAGTGATCTCTAGCATCAACCTAAACAAGCAAGACCTAAACAAACCACCTGTATATCCTTTAAAGCCAGGCTTTCTACAAATGCAAAGTATTTTTCTCAGCAACATTACTGCAACAGTCCACTCCAACTTTCACTGTTAAATAGTTACAAGTACTACTGATGCTTTAGCATCTGAAAAAAGGAATTTTATTTTTTTTTTATTTCTCCCTAAACCCACATTCTCAGTTTGGAAGTGTGGTTATTTTTCTGTGGTACACACACATCACTTTCTTGGTAGTTTAGGCATGTGTGTAATCTTTATTTGGCAGTAAACACTTTGCACAAAGCTACGTAGTCTAATACTTTTCTTCTCGCGATGGTGTCAGTCCAGGGTTCTGCTGTAGTTCCACAAGGGGAGCCAGCAGGCCATGTTCCCTGGCTGATCTCCAGCTCATCTGTTTGCTCTGTTCCCCCCATGCTCAATTTCCTGCTCTACATTATAGTGCCTGGGTTATTACTCAACCTTTTAATCCACCACAAGCCAAAATTTGTTTGGGCCAATGAAGCAACAAAAGCATCATCCATAATCGAACTAAAATTAATAATGGTGAAGTTATGAAAAAAGTTCCTTTATTTGTGCAACGTACATCACTTCAATTGCTAGGACACAAAGATGTAGGCATGGAACAGGAAAGACTGACGTCATATTCCTACCCCACCCCAAATTCAGGAGAGGAAGTCAAGTGTAACATTAGGAAGACCTGTCCTTTTCTCCAACAAAAAAGCAGGGCAAAGAGGTACTGGTGCTACCTTCTGTCACACCAAGGAACATGAGACAACCAAGCCAGGCCTGCCAGAAGCTCCTGCAGAACTTGAGTCTTCTCCCTATGGTATGTAAGCACAGGCAGAAAAAGTCTATGAAGGATGCCTGAACACAGTGACAGATCCCCTGTTGTCATGCCGGTTTTTGCCCATGGCCAGAGCCCTCTGCCCTACAAGCTGGATCTCATACATGGGTCAAGGGAGACCAAGGCAAAGCAAAAATGCTGATCTTGAAGACAGCAACATGAGAAGGCCCCTACTGATATTATAGCTGCATAATTGTTTCCCTTTATCCCATCAATAAAGAATAAGGAAGCAACAGTCACTTAGAAAAGCAGTAAAGGTCACTCCTCATCCCTTCTCCACCTTGTATTCTTTAAGATCATCAGGACAATTTGTACTACTTTCCAGAGACAGATCTCTGACTCCAGCTCCCGCCTTTAGCGCGCGTCTACATTAGCATTTCACATCAGATACAGGAGCTGATTTAAAATGGTCACACGCAAGCTGTGCTTCGGTTCACACCAGGGAACAGTCTCGGAACACAGACTAAATTTCTTACAAATGAAGATGTGCCCCTGGAACATAATTTGTGCTCCAACCACTAGCAGGCATTCGAATAGTCCACAAGACCACACTAGAACCAAGCTGAAGAAAACTCAAACTTTCAAAACCTGTAGAGTGTGCAAGTTGGGTCTTCAACACCATTTCCTTTCCTATTGGTCCACACTTCCTGCATTTAGCAGACATAGCCTTTGTGCACTGAACTCAGAAATTTGCTTTAATTTCCCCAGAATATATGGATGCCAACACAGACATCTTGGTTGGAGCAGTGCCCCAGTGTTGGCACACCTACACAATCTGACTGTGTTCCTGGTTCCTCATGAGGCCAAACAGAAGGGAGTCACAAGCGCATTAACAAACTAGCGAGATTCCAGACTGTCTGTGGTTGTGGTTAGTGTAGAGAATCCACTGCCACAGGTCTCAGAAATGTTCCCAGAAGTTTGCTAGACTGTTGTTTCTGTCTGGAACAGCTGATTTCACAGGCACAGTAGCGTAATGCAGGGCAAGAGAGAACAGTTCCAAGTGAAAAGACTGTAGGTAGCAGCAATTTTGAAAAGCTGACCAAGTAATGAAAACTCAAGGCAACTTGAGTCAGAGACAACTTAGGAGAATCATCATCCTACAGAACAAAGAGGTGATACACTGTGAAAGTATATGGGACTTGGCCCACTGGAATGCATGTAAAAGAACAGGGCTCAACACAACAGTCTCCATGACAAACAAGATCCCACAGCGCCATGAAAAAGTAAAAAGAAGAAACCAACACCAGTAGCACGGGAGAAATCAGCTATTTCTTTTCCATTTCCTCCATAACAGGAGAAAAACCATCTCTGCTGCAGAATCCTATTACTGGGGGGGGGGGGGGAAACAGATAGTCAGAAAAAGATTCAGCAATGCAAGATCTTCTGAAACATTTCTTCTTTGCAAACAGTGATTAGCCTTTCCACAAGCTTGTCTGCAGGACTTCAAATCACTAGCAAACAGGAACACATGGGGATGATGGGAAATAAAAGTATTTCCAAATGCATGATTTTAAAATGGAAAAATGTTTCTCTACTTTGTTAGTCACAAAATTCATACAGTTTCTCCATGCTGTGCATCTGAATGAGCATGGGAAACAGAACAATAGTCATTGAAACATGCCAAATTAATTCCACTCCAGAATTTTCTCTCTGCAAGCAAGAAACTAGGTGGGGGATGTTTACAAATCTTATTTCCTTGATTTTTGTTGGGTTTGCATTTCCCACAACAAACAGCAATAGCAGAGGAACTTTATTTTTCAAGTGTCTAGTGAAGGAGAAGAACTAGTCTAGCTTTCTTGTCATGACAAAGCAGAGTTCAATAGGTGAATAACTGGCATAAATACATGCAAGATAGAGGCTTTTACATTTTTCAGGATTTATGGTTACAAGGTGTTGGAACACTAGCAAAATTATTTAAGAGGCTGTTTAGATAATGCATCTTTATGTACTGAAATTTAAATTAAATGTAATAGCAAATACTAGTATCTCTCTCCTCCCCAGCCCTGGCTTAGAAGCAATATGTATGTTTTGGGTATCCTTCAGCCCATAAGGACCCACAGGCTATGTGCATGGTTTCCTTGGCGGCAACTGTTTTTAAAAGAACTGTGTGATAGACGTGTATGCACAACAATTGTGGAATAATTAGTGTATCACTCCCTCTTGATGTGGGCCACTCGCTGGGACAGTAAAAGAAGTGATATTTTTTCCTGAAAACAACTGCAGTTTTGATTTCAGGGCAAGGAGAGACAGACTTGGTCTGACAAATTGTGACTTTTTCTATGTAGGGAGTTTAGACTGTCCCAGAACACCAAAGCAGGCCTAATCAACTTATATCAACATGTAGTCTAGCTTAAAACTTGAGATCCAGATTTTGAGCTCCTGCTCACAAAGAATACTACACTGGCACGCAGAGGAACCATATGGGTACCCCAAACTGCACACGACTTCTGAGATGGAGTGTCTTCTAGTTACGCTGATTTAACAAAAAAAGCCTAGCAACCAAACCTATGCACATAATCAACCTCTTGCACTTCTCCCTCTGCATTTCAGTTAACCTTATACATGAACTAAGAAGTCTAATCAACAAATTTCACAAGGATCTGCAGATTTCCCACACACACACATTAGTATCTCTACCTTTGCTACCTCCTACTTAAACTATACCCCAAAACCACAGTGCTTTCCTTCTAAAAACTCCCTCTCCGTGGCCTGTCTTGTAAGGTCTCAGAGGACATAACAGCAATTCATCACCTAGTCTCACTGCTCTTCAACATAAATTTCCTGCAGCTAGTGAGAGAACCAGGAACCTTATTTTCCCAAGTACCTACTGGTATTTTATCTAATATACACAAGCAAGGAGGGAAACAGACATTTTTTTACAAGTCTAGGTTATTTTTCAAAAGTCACGGAAGAAATTACTTGAAGTGACTTAAAGAAACATTGAAACACAAACATTTCTCCCCTGCTGGTGTGCAAAGGTAGTATAAGTTGCTTGGGCTTAGTATAGACTTTTTAGTACAGACTCTTTATACATTAACAACGTTCATTTCACTGCTGGGGGGGCATGGGGGTGGAAATCAGCTGCCATGACTGAACTTTTTTATGGTACAAGCCCAAGTCTAGCATGTCTGAAAACACTGTGAGATTGTGTGCTATATAGCACAACCATGTATAGATAGCTTTATTCATCTTCTGAGTTTATTGCCCCCACCCCCCCAGCTCTCTTTCAGTTTCATGACTCAGAATGCTAATTTGCCCAGTTTTTGTTTAGGGTTGGCTGACTGGCTGTCAAGCCAATTCTATTGCCTATTTGACAAATGAGCTCTTTCGCCTCCCTGCAGCGGCTGTAAGGAAAGTCATGAGACTGTATAGTGTGCTTTTTTAATTCTTTATAACAAAGTTTAAAGGGGAGAATTCAAGCCATCTTAGCAAAAAAAGAGAAACTAGCCACCAAACCCACAAATCTACCCCAAACTGTTTTTACCTGGCAGCAAACGGGACTCCTGTAAAACACAGATTATTTCTTTACATACTGCATTTTTAATGTGGCCTGGCATTATGTGAAGCAGCAAAAGTATATAGAAGTTGATGGCTGGGTTATAAAACAACACAGCTGGATACAAAGCCACACAATTCAAGATCGAAGTAAATCAAAATCCTCCCCACCACCAAATCAGTTTACAGTAAGTAGAGGAGTCCTTCTGAAGACCCAATCCTGAAAAAAACCTTAAAAGTTTATGTTTACACATTAACAATAGCAGCACCAAGCTCAACTCTGATAAAGGACTTAGGTCACTGGGAAAGCAGCTGTCTTCACTGAATGGTTGAGGTTGGAAGGGATATCTGGAGGTTATCTGGTCACCTAGACTTGTCTACGTAGGACCATGTCCAGAATGCTTTTGAGTATCTCCAGAGAGGGAGACTCTACATCATCTCCAGGCAAACCATGCCAGGGCTCAGTCATCCTCACAGTTAAAAAAACCCACAAAACAAAAGAAACCACACACACAAAAAAAGCAGTTCCTTATCATAGAATGATAGAATCATTTAGATTGGAAGAGACCTGTAGGATCATTGAGTCCAACCATCAACCCAACACCACCATGCCCACTAAACCATGTCCTCAAGTGCCTCATCTACATGTTTTTCTAAACACCTCCAGGGATGGTGACACCACCACCTCCCTGGGCAGCCTGTTTCAATGCTTGACAACGCTTTCAGTAAAGAAATTTTTTCTAATATCCGATCTAAACCTCCCCTGGCACAACTTGAGGCCATTTCCTCTCACCTGAAGGACGAAGATGTTCAGAGGGAACTTCCTGTGTTTCAGATTGTGCCCACTGCCTCTGTCACTGGGCACTACTGAAAACAGCCTGGCTCCATCCTCTTTGCACTCTCCCTTCAAGTATTTATATATAATAAGATTCCCCCAAGCCTGCTCTTCTCCAGGCTGAACAGTTCTAGCTCTCTCAGCCCGCCCTTCCGTGTAGGAGAGATGTTCTAGTCCCTTGATCATCTAGGCAGCCCTTTGCTGGACTCTCCAGTACATCAGCACCTCTTGCACTGGAGAGCCCAGAACTGGCCCAGGTGTGGCCTCACCAGTACTGAAGAGAGGGGAAGAATTCCACCCCTCGGCCTGCTGGTAATCCTCCTAATACAGCCCAGGACACTGTTCAGCTTTCTTACAAGGGCACAGTGCTGGCTCATGTTCAGCTTGGTGCACACCACGACCCCCAGGTCCTTCTCTGCAAAGCTGCTTTGCTGTCTTACAGCATACCATTGCAATAGCCCTTAATGCCTAAGGGATATCTGGGCTAGCCTTAGGCAAGCAGCAGTCTAGCTAGAGAAGTTACAGATCTCTCAAGACTCCCGCCTCACCTACTTGGCTTTTGCCTCACTCCCCAGCTGCAGCAAGAACAACTCTGGGATGCAACTGATCTGCCTCCCACCAAGTTGCATAGAGCCCATGAGTATCTAGAACTTGATCTCGCTGACTACAGCTTCTGGCCATTGCCTGTCCTCTAGAGAGCTCTGCAGTTCAGCCATACCTATGCTACATTTTGGTTGATACAGCCATGAACTGCAACAGTCCACACTAAGCACCACAGGACACAACAGTTAGAGAAGCTGTGGAGAGATGCTTGTTTTCAAGGGAAGACCTGTGCTTTAAAACAATAAACAATATTTTATTTATTAATTTCTATACAACAACCTACTACATATACAGCCTGAGCTTGCATTTTAAACTGGTCTAGGTGGTTTTATTTGCTCATCTTAAAAAACAACATGGCATTTTCTCTCAGTTTCAGGATCTGATTAAAAATGGTTTAAGATGACTCGTAACAGATGTCCAAATCTCAAGTAAAAACATGAGCTTTGGCTTCTGGCTGTTTGCAATTATGAATTGAATACATTTTTCGGGG
>JANZLQ010000007.1:34484832-34546133 GCA_026212715.1 Elanus axillaris | reverse complement strand
GGGGAGGGGGGGGGTCCCCCCCATATAGAAAATATGTAAAACCTAACAAAACATTATTCTACCAGAACACCCTCTAGCTGTAGGACTGGCATATTTTAGACTTCAAACACTAGACTATAAGATGTTTTCCCTTTACCTGCTCATTCTTTCTAAAGAGGAGTCATTTGTGTTACCTACTGAAATGATACAAAAACTTTAAAATCTCTTCTAGAAAGCAACTCCAAAATAAAGTTCTTCCCTGGGGCTTAGAGAGGGGTATAAGCTCTTTGAGTGTGCTCAAAGTATTAAATAAAACATGATTTTACATCTGCTGAATGAAATAAATCACAGCACCTCTTTCCAAGCCTATTCAAACCATCCAACATGAATATCATATGGTATGTAAATATACATATATATGGGTGTATACAGTGTGAATTAATTACTGTCCCATTACTATTTGTAATTATCTACGTCCAAGGCATATGCACAGAACAATTAGATTCTAAGTTAACAACTCACTTCTGAACCAATAAAATTTGTCCTGAATTTTTAAGTGGCAAAACTCCAGTGCTTCCAATGTGTTACTTCTGCTGCTGCAAGCACCATTTATTATGCCTTAGAGTGAACATTAATTTGTAACTTAATCAGTGTTTTTCATTAAAAGAAGAAAAAACCTTTATGTTACTTAATATCATAGCACCATTGTTATCAGCCAGGTTTTATTATTTTCAATCTTTTAAACAAAGAAGAAAAGGAAACTCGGGCTTTAATTTTAGCTGTTACCTTTTCACAAGCCAAGCTCTTCATGCAGTAACCCAACACACACTGACTTGTTTTGTATATTATGTCTTGATATTTTATCTTCTTCCCAATTTCTGCAGCAAGCAAACTAAAAATTAAGCTCTGGTTCACAAATGTTTTCTCTTTCCCCACCCTCTGTTCTTCCTATTTCCAAGTTGATTTTACAGTCTTGCAACAGAGAGTGTTCTAGTGGACAGTTTTATTTCCACAAGAAAAACCAACAGTTATACTGCCTCACGTTTGGGTTGGTTTTCAGGGTTCATTTTGGTTTGGTTTTGTTCAGTAGAGTGTTCTGCTACCTGAGCTGCAGTTTGAGCGTGTGTGGATTGAAATGGTTATTTTATGTGCAAGTGTCAGCCACAATTTCTTGCCAAAGCATTCTTGGGAAAGACACCAACGACCTAGGTGAGCCAGCCAAGGTTTTATTTGACAGAGAAGCTTGATTTTGTTTCAGTAGAAACTGTGTGTGGACACATAAAACGTGCAGCATATTACTATTCCAATACTTCAACAGAAAAAGAGAGAAAGAGGAAAAACATGGAGTTTGGTGCTGTATTCAACTTACCTTTTCATTCCATGCCCACAATCCAATCCCAAGAAATGCTATGCCAAGGAACTAAAGGGAAAAAAAAAATATGTCAGAGCAGGAACTATAAATTTATGGTTTTGTTTTTTTTTAAGCACACTTATTGACTCATCCTCTCTGTTGGATAATCAATTTTATCAGGACTGTTGGGGCTTACTGAGAGTTTTAAAAGTATGTATGTAGTTGTTTATTTTACAATTCAATCACTGTAACAGGAAGAACTTAAAACTTGCACAGCTCATTCAGGGATGTCCCACATAGGAATAGTAGGTGCAATAAATGTCACTTTCTCAGCATTAAGCAAGTAAGATTCTTTTAGACTTTGTCAGACTCAAAGCAAACTCTACAGTCAAGCGCCACATTAATTTTTACTGTTGTATTATCACCACCTGCACAAAACAACTGTCCTTACAGCTCTCTCCCAGTGAAAGTGATTAAAAGAAAGTCCTAAATACACATGTACTATCAGTTTTAGCAATGTCATCCACAGAAACACAGAAAGCTGTTTAAATATAACATAACCCAGGATTTCTGGGGAAAAAATAAAAATAATATTAGCTTAAAAAGAGTAAGAATTTTTAAAGACCCCGAAGCCAACATTTTATAACCTTTCTGATACTGAATGTTTCTGTATTTGATAAAGGAAGTTACAGTCCCTTTATCCTCCAAGGGACTCAAAAGCACCAAACTCAAAAGACAGTGTCTTTCCCCCATGATGGAAAAGGGTACAGCACCTATGATTTTGTTATATCCCTGTATTCTCTGTTCCACTGAATAATTTAGAGTGCATCATCTCCCTCCAAACACTACAGGGTTTCCATACAAAACCCACACTAAGGATCAGTGAAACAAGCAGATCAGGTAGAATAAGCAATCTGTCTCCCAACATTACCACTGCATATTTGGCATGATACAGTACCAGTCATGTAGAATGTTTAAAAAATATATAGTAGGTGTCCAAGCACATCTGTAAATGTCCATGTGTCCAACTTTCATCTCTGGTTTTTAAAACCTAAGTGCTGGCTAAAAGGAAAACTATATTCACTCTTGTTTCGGGGCATGTAATAGAATGTTGCTCAAACATCAAACTCTGGTTTTCTTCGTGGTTTCTCCACACTGCAGTGTACAGATTTATTTTGGCACATAGTGTGCTTTCTCTTAAGATATGTGGAAACAGTTAAGTATCCTAATGACTCTTCTTTTGCAAAACAGGACAAAAGTGGTTTTCTGTTGAGAAGTGGGAGGAGGCAGGAATATCGGCTTAAAAAGATTTCCCAGAAGTGATTTCAACAGCTTCAAAACAAGATTCCTTCTTCCTTATATGCACTTTTTTAAGTGGCAATTTTAGCTTTATACTACAAGAATATCTGTAAAGTATAACTCAGTATCAAGTGGAATATGCTCACTGCAATACCCTTAAGTTTCCTAACGCTTTGCATCTCTGTGACATTTTCTTCCAAGTGTGTTTTGCCAGCTGACTAAAGGACCACGCATACTACACCCGAACAGCTCACCCGGAAGCCCATCTATGCTAACTGGGAATAAAACTCTCCTATGTGTCTTGAAGAGTCATGATTGTAAATACAAACAATACTACAAGCCAGTATTCTTCAAATGGAACTGTCACAGGCTTGGCTGTATTTTAATACAAGATAAATGGAAATTTTTTCCTAGGTGAAAAAACAGAACTGATGGTCCAGAAAATCTGTTATTTCAGCAGCCTTAATTGTCTATAAAGTAAATGAGATGGATTTGAGACTGTCAGTACAGCCTCCTGTGATACACCAGTGAGCCAAAAAAAAGGTCATCTTACCTGTATCGAGACTGCTCTTTTTCTATGGCTATAAAACGTGCCAGAAGAGTGTGTGTAATCCTTCTGACTGCAGTGATTATTTGAAACTTGTCATAAAGCTGTACAAGTTTCCAAATCACTTTCAGACAAATGCAGTTAAGTTCTTTTTTGCAGTAACAGGCTCCTTTCCTTCTTTCTTACACAGCCAAAGGCACCAAGGTTGAAGGAACAGGAGTGAGGGGAGAAAGCTATATCATTACAAAAATCTGTAAGCTGCATTTGGAACTGGCAAATTGTTATTTGTAGAGAGGTACAAAACATTATGTTTTGCAAGTAGCTTAATATAGTTTTGAACAGAATATGCATGGAAAACTAGAATGAAAGAATTTGATCACTGCATACAAACGTAACTTAACAGCCATACACATCAGCTGCGAGTCTGGCTCTGATCTACTAGCTTTATTAAATTTAATCCAGTCAAGTATCCTGTTCCTTCATCAGAAGCTGAGACTTAAGGGTAAGATTACCTCATGGGTTGCAAGAAGTGAATTATAGTTGACTATACAGGTCTCTAACCAGGCCAAGCTCATCTCAGTTTACAGACTGGATAATGAGACTGCACTATACTAAGCTGAAGCACCTAAAAAACTGAGATTGTCAAGCTTCTGGCAAGCCTGTCAAGAAAAAACAGGAAAATGAGTTCTCAGAGTTTAAGAGGACCAAAGAATTACATGCTGCTCAGTCCTCTCCATATCCCCAAAACAAAAATATCTGTCCTGTTGCCTTTTGAGCAGCTGATTAAACAGGAAAAACAGACAAGATCCATTAGGAGAAAAAGGTTTGGGATGGAATCACAAATTCTTTATCACAGGATGCTGTGGAAATCAAAAGCTTAATGACATTTAGAAAAACAATCTGAAATTAATGGAGGATCCATAGCTATTGTAAAGCAATTTTGATACAGCTTCTGGCTCAGGACCTTTTTACACTGTTGTTCATTGGTAGATTATAATGAGGAGATCACTATGCATGATTGTTGCTTAAATACCTCTTGCCTAGGACAAACTCTACTTGCATTACTTGAGATAAAATACTGTACTAGGCAGACCACTGACCTAACCTCCTACAATCATGCCCTAGAAAGGCCCACCCTTGCACAAACACAGCCTGCTATGAGGATGAAGCACACAGGAATGATCTCAGTAATCTCCACTGACAGAAGACAGATGTTCATAAGAAGACTTACACCTCTCACCAGGATTAACTTTGGATTTTCTTGACAATTATGAAATAAACTCCTGCACAGCCTAAAAAAACTTGAAAGTGCTTAGCAAAGATCCCTCTGAATTTTTGCTGTTAGAACCAGAAGTAAAACAGGACACATATCCTGCTTATCTTGCAGCCCCTTCTGCAGATGTCTCCAAGACAGTCCTGTTCTGCTTGCTTGTAACCAGAAAGAAAATCTCTTCACATCCGAAGCACATAGGGGGATAGTGAAATGGCATACACATCTCAGTTAAGTCTGGCAAATTTCATTTACATCCATTAAATTATTCCAATGAGTAATAAAAAGGTGGAAGTTTGCCTCATTATCTACAAAACACTAGAGAGAAAAACAGTCTCAATTCTCCACAGACATCTAGTAAAACCATCTAGCCTGCCTATAAATGGTCACCAGATCTGGGGCAGAGCTTATAAAATCTTGATACTTTTTTAAACAATAACTTGCAGGAGACTATTAAAGCATTCCTCTGAAGTATTAGTCTTACAAAAAAACTTGCATAGTACTACTTTCTCAGCCATAGATTTTTCTATTCACAAACATCAAACAAATGTGTTCAAATTTCTCTTCTATAAAGATTATATGTATTTAAGAGTAGAATGTGTAGCAGTACTTGTACTGTTGCCCTACTTGTAAAGTTCACATGCAGTTTTCAGAAGTGGATTGATTGGTAAGTGCTTCAAGCTGCACATATCTTATTCCCAGTCTCACCTGCATGGAGGAAAATGTTTCTTTATTGCTAGGGATACAGCATCATACAGCACAGCATTTCATTTGAAGGGTGCTGGGATAAATGCTAATGTAAATACTAGAAAAAGTTTGAGAGGAGCTTAATGGTAGAGGGATCAGACATTACTTCGGATACTTAATTTTTCATTTCAGCTGACATTCTTAAATAACCTTAATGGCACCATTTTTCAACCAGAAGTACAACAGCCACAGGCCAAGCAGTAAAATGTTGCTTAATGTGCCATGTGCATAAAACAGTGTATGTCCATGTGTGGATACATTAAAGATTTGTATGAGAAGGAACTACAGGGAAGCCATTTAGTTTCATCTTCACTGCAACAGTACAAACATCCTAGCAGAAGCCTGTCAAAATTGTCAGGGTTCAGAACCAGGGAGCTTCCTCTCAAGAGTTTTGGGTTGGTTTGGGTTTTTTTTGTTTGGTTGGTTGGTTTTTTGAGCCCTGTATTTAGACAGTGTGAAAACCTCCCACCTGCCCTTGCTTTGAGCTGCCACGAGAACTCTGTGCACAGTGTTAGCAAGGAGACTCTCAGGCTTCCCATAGGTGTGCTTCAGTGCTTCTTCTGTAGCAATATGCTATAGGTTATTCACAGAGCAAAATTCCCTTCTGTGCGATTCAAGCCAGCACAGCACAGCAACACAAGGTACAGTATTTTACTGACAAGCACAGCAGTGATCAGGACAACGTGAAGTGTAGTATTTCACATCCTGAAATACGATCAGGAAAACACAGAACTTCTGAGCTTTGTACATATATAAAGCAGCACTGACAAGTTCCTAACTGACTCTAAAACCGCAGATGAACAATTTTTCCCTAAGCACTTCCTCTGCAGCAGTCTGTGCTCAGACTCACTCAGAGATATTACAAAGTCAGAATACTCACTGCTTGCTTTAAAGTATTTTACGCCAAATCAGTCTTTTTGCTCTTTAAGCCACGGCAAAAAGGAGCTTAATGTCTGTGTCAGAGCACAAAGGATTTTGTTGTTGATTTTGTTGCTTGTTTTTAAGTAGCCCTGACAGAGAAAGGGCACCAAAACAGAAATTACAATGAAGCTTCACAGTTTTCTTCTTCCCTTTATGCCACTGATGTGTACTCCACTTTAAATATGTCAGTTTGCATTCTTTCAAACAAAATAAATAGGACATCCTCTCAACGAGCAGCTTTCACCTGGACTAGCATCACAGGGAAAGAAGGTACCAGAAGTCTGCCCTGTTCCTTCTTCCATTCACCCCAGTTCAAATAACTTTTCTGTTCTTAGCACAAACTGTTACAGCATTTCATTTTCATGTGGCTAAACATACATGGTGACCATGGGAAAAGGCAAACTGCTCAAAGCATACATGCACATTTACCTATTTATGCTAATGCTTACAAAGAATGCATTCTCCTAAAGCCTATTTCTTGTTTACCATGAGATATTACCAGCAGGAAAACACCATGTACTACAGTCAGTGAATGAAGATACTGCGTAGGTGACTAATTACCATTTTGGTTCACAGTGACATTCAGATATAGACTGAATATAGACTAAAAGACGTCAAATCTATTTCCATTTTATGTGCAGCTTTTAAAAAAAAAGATTAAACCCTATTTCACAGATAACGGTCTCAGTAATACCTTTTCCACCCTGATATAAAATGCACACACGTGGAAGAAAAATTATCCCAGTTTCCATACATTTTGCTCGGCTGAATCAGACGTGACTGATTTTATAGAATCATCCAAAGTAGAAAAACCATACCCAAGAACACAGTGAGAAAAGCTGTCTGCTCCATCTTGCAGGACTTAGCATGATGCTTTCTAATGAAAAATTAACCACATATGACACACACACCCCCCCAATTTTCAAAGCAAGGTACTGTGGCTGTTAATGTATCTTTCATTTTCACCAGTATAGGGTTTTCCGTCTGACAAGTAAGCAAGATCTATATACTCCCTCCACCCCCAAATGCAGTAAGTTGCCATTATTTTCTTATTCCCTTCTCCAGTTCTTTAAGTGCAAAAGCAAGACATCTGCTTTCTGTTACTGTTGCTCTATGTATTTATTTTATTGCTTTCTGGTGGTGCAATTGTAAGCACTGCCAATCAGCTTGGAGCAAGAATCCCTAAAGACTGAAGTCCCTCTCCTCTTGTCCACAGAAACTGATATACTAGAAAACAGAAAAAGGAGGATGAATTAGACCCTATTTCCCCTGCTCCAACTTTTGAACAACTCCCCTCAAGCCTAGATAAAATAAATTTAACTCTTTCCAAGTTTACAATGAGACTTTCCAAACTCAGGTCCTGCTGTCTAAAGAAAATATGTTATTTATAGCAGACTTTTTAAAGCGCACAAAACTAATACATAGCAGTCACTTTGTGAAATTCTTCAATAAAAGTTTGGGGAGTTTAAAGGTTTTGTTTCTATGAGATTTAGCCAATTTCCTGAAACCAGTACCTTTTTCCCCATACAAAAAAATAAAAGACCTTTAAGGTAAATAACACCACCACCACCACCCACACAGAAACATTTAAAAAGCCTACAGAGTTGAAGTAACAAGACATCTCCATTCACTGTCACTTTGGTACACTCATCTCACATGGATCCTATCCCTTCTCTTCTACTCTTTACATTCTCTATTGGTCTTTGTCTCACCACCCTCTTTCTCTGCTCTCTCTGGGCCCAAAAGACTATGTGGGAAGACTGAGAAATTCTGCTACATTCACCTCTCTGTGGGCCTCTTCCCTGCTTTGACTTCTGAACTACAGAAAGCGCTCTGTGTCCCTCTACTTTTCCTATCCAGCCTTGTTCTCTTCATCAATATGATTCCATCTCTGGCTCAGTCCTCTCCAGTGCAGCTTCTCTGCCTGAAGTCAGTTTCTATTTTTACAATCATCAAAAAATTATGTAAGTGGTGCTGTAGCAGTGTATGAAAACACATGGACTATACTCAGAGATCCATTCTTTTCATTTTGCAGAGAAGGGAACACATGTAGAGGATGAAGGAGGCATGAAAAGTCTGAACTAGTCTGGATAGAGAGGCACACTAAGTGAACACCATCAGCTTTACAGACAAACTTGGGCCAAACAGTTTAATCTGACTCTCCTTCTTAAAAAAACAACCAGCACAGAAAAGAGTGAATACCAAACAGTGAACACACACCCAACCCAAAAGTGTTCACAGAACTTCTTTGAGCAAATTCTGTAACAGTTTTATTGTCTCTTGCCTTCACCAAATGCTCATTCCTGGTTCTTTTTTTAGAGGTCCCCCACAGTAAGATGTTCAAAGCCATTTACAGAGAAACTGGTACCACGTATATGAAGAAGTCATAGACTGAAAAGGCAAAAGCACAAAAAAGGAAATTTTCTCAACAAGGCTTAAAAGGCTTCATCTTCTAAAGGAGTAACTCCACACTACACATAGCAGCTTATTCCAACAATGCATTTATACAGCAAAGAAGGTGCATCTCAGCTGCTAACCAGAGACTATTAATTCCTGCTAAAAACACCAGTGTGAAGAAAGTACCCTGGTAGAGCAGGGGTAAAAACTTGAGTGTAAGTGTAAAGGAGAACATGTGCAGCACCAAACTGTTTGACACCTCCCTGCCTGCACTGCAATTTGAATCCAAGCTAGCAGAGAAAATAAACATTTTGCAGCACAAAAGTGCAAGCATAACACTACGTAGAAAAAACAGCTTATCTGAAAAACATTTCTGAAGTTTTTCCCTTGCCTGAAAAACATTGCTTAAGTTTTAACTAAAGGCAACAGTGTCAGAATTTCACTTTTCAGCCACTAACTGTGACAAACACACAGGCAACAGCAGAGGAGACAACTTAAAAGGCAATGGCATGCTTTCCCAGGGAAAGATTTTGAGAGGAAACCACTCTTAATACAGCTTCTCCAGCTTTCAGCCCTGCTTTTGTTTAAGAGCAAGTATATTTGGAAGCCACTTCTAAACCCTCAAGTAAATGCAAACAAAAAAACAAACCCAAAAGTTACCTGAGCAAGGAAAAACAGTATCAAACATCTTTCTCCTGCTTCTCAATAATTTCATCTACTGACTTCTTTTTGAAACAACGCAAGCTATTTGTATCTCAACTAACATGCCCACGAAAATCCAGAATGCTCTGCTTGCCTTCTCTTCCATTCCAAAACACTTTGGCCTAGGAAATTTCCCCATTAACCTGTGCTGTAGTTCACCCACTACAAGAATGTAAGAAACCTTTCAGAACATTAATTCTTTTTCCTTTAATTGTATTTGCATACTTTTAGATATTTCTTCACTTGAGTTGAAACATCAGGAGATGGGAAGAGACCTTTAAATTTGGTGCTCCCCTGCTGCACAAACACTGCAATTAATCCTGCACTGGAGTATCCAGAGAAAGAGTTGAGATAAAAGGTCTTCAGTGACACACAACTGTACAAACTGTCACTATGACTGTGGAGCTATCAGCAAGAATCATTCACTAGTACCTCATGTCCTTTCCCTCACATAGGGAAGAAGGGTGACCACAAACAAACTGGAACAGTAGGAGGGCTGAATATATGGGACATACAGATGGAATGGAATTTAACAATCCAAACACAGCATCATACAGTTAAGGACTAAGAAAATATCTGCTATAAGCTGAAAATTTATTCACTGGAAACACAACAGAAGACAGCCTTGGAATTGCATGCATCAGTCTGCGAGCTAGCAAGTTGATGGAATATGCAGAAGGGCAAAATAAGATTGTGACATTTAATAAAACATTCTCAGAAAGAATGTAATTGCTTTCTGTAAGTCTCCCTCAATTCCATATCTCTACAAAGGTCTAAAATGGTCAGCACCAGCAGTATGGCTGTAGCCTGCTAAATGATCGTGGGGTCTTCTTTCCAATGTCACATCAACACTGGTAGTGTCTGACTATATGAATCACAGCATGCATTACAACTCCCATATGAGACCCCACTGTGCCCCATCAACACTCAGCAATGAAACTGGATTCTCAGGATTTTTGTACATGGACTCATAACACTTAGGATGTAGCTGGACCTTTTAGCGTAAAACTGCAAGCTCATTAACTGTACTTCAGCCTGAACAATGCTAGGGAGATGAGGCATCCCAGTGCATATACATTTAAATGCAAACACACAAACAGAAGCATATAAGATGACACCCCTAACTCTTTAGGGCATCAGGTTTTTTTACAAGAGTACACGTCTTCAATAGCTACTTGTGACTGTTAAACTTGAGTGTCCCTGGCAGATCACCTAGCTTGTGTCATACAAAGAGCAGGTACAGGGTTCCCTAGGATCAGGCCCATAATTGCTTTGCCCCAAACAAAGTCACTCTCACCAGCACCCTTTCATTTGAACCTTCGTTCAACCATCCGCGGTCAGCCCTTCCCACCTGCCTTGAAAGCACAACAGGCTGCTTCCAGCTTCAGGTGGGGTTCCTCAGTGCCGTTTAGATGCATCTCCATAAAAATCACTAATTAGTTCCATGGCATTTGGTACACTGCTGACCCCTATTCACATAGAAGGCATGAAAGGAGCCCAGTGTATGTAGCTGTGTTCCCAGCACTGCCGTGCTATTCTGGCTGCACTCACATGACCTCTGCTTGGTTTCTGTCACTGCCAAATGGGCAGAGAACAAACCAGTGCAGGGTGGCACGTCAAATCCTCTCTCTCGATGCACCAAAGCAAGAGATTACACTCTACAGCAGTCACCCTCAGGACATTAGAAAGAGAGAGAAAGGAGAACAGTGTGCGTGAAGACCAAGAGACATCACCAATAGCTTTTCACCACTCCTTGAGTTAATATAGTAATTAGCACTACCAGCTCTTGCCTCAGGGAGAGCAGAAAGAAAAACAACGTACGTGTTGAAATTATATGCCCCATATCAAGGAAGGAAAGGGTTTGCTTCCCAGCCCTGCCATTACAGTCAATATATATGATGTTTATATAACAATGCAGGACAACAAATCCATAGCTTTCTGCACTGTCAGTATAGTCTATCACCAACTTGTTTGGTGCTCCTACTCTTGCCTCTCCTACACAACTCCTGACAAGACAAGGATCTCTGAGGATGTGCTACAGGAACTTACAAGCCCCATTTTGTAAAATGAGCCCCTGTACTCTCAACCAACATAATCACATATATGCAGAAACAAAGAGCTGCTGATCAGCCATGAGGCCATGTGGAGGCTGGAGCTGTGAAAGAAGCAGCAGAAGGAGAAAGCCCACACTCTACAGTGTTTCTAGTGACTCAGAGAGATTGGTTTTGGCTGCTGGCTGAGCCAATTGTCTATCCCCATAAGACACTGCATCTATTATCAATCTAGAAGTATAAACTAAAACTGGAAAAAAAAGTTTAATAATTTTTTTTTAATGTTGAAACAAATTAGGAATCATTAGTTCGCCAGGCAGATGATGCACAACAATCAGGATATACAAACAAACAAAGCTGTGGCACAATTCTATCTGACCTCCCTTTTGACTTTTAACAGTAGCTGAGAACTACTGGAAGCTTTTGAAAATTCTCCCCATAGTTATTGCTAATGTCCATAGTACCTGACTTAAGAGAGCCAGTTTATTACCATATATGTGGTTGAACTGAGAAGTGGGAAAAAAAAAAACCAAACCATAATGGTAGATCAGTAAGCTTTCCTTAATTCAGATGCCATCCATTCAAATCACACAGTTAGTAGGCTAAAAATAGTACCACTGTATTTGAAGCCACCTGCTGCATCTCCTCTTTAAAAATAAATTTTATTTTAGAAAGCCAAATTTTAATGAGAATACCTACCAGACTTACCAGATCTTCCACTTTGTTGCTTTAAAATGCAAGCAATCAGTTTTGCAACTGAAATTGTTTCACCTCTCAATCTGAGTATAGCTACATATATTTTGTATTCTCTCACGAAGTGCATCAGTACAGTTTACTTGTTTTAAGTGGTTATCCCCCTTGCAAAATTAAGGCATCTTACAGATCACAATTTACCTGGAGAAAAAAAGATGTATTGTGTACACTGATTCCCTTCTTTTCATCAGTTCAAGGACTCCCTCAGTTCTTGGCTTCCAGTAAATATGAAATTATTTTATCTAGTCTGAGTCATAAGAAAATACTCACATATGCTTTTAATTACATCGATTTCTTTCTCAACAACTTCACTGATCAATGTAACACATAATTGAACAGAGACCCTGGTGCTCTTCCTACTTCTCCCACATGAATCAGCAATAGCTGTGGGAGTGAAACCAAAGACCCTAAGCTCCCTGATAGCATGTCCTATACACTGGAGCAAACAATAAAAAGAAAGGGGTGCGTTTTTTACTACCTCACTATATTGTTATACAGCCTTCCCATAAGTCAGGGTTGAAAACAGTGAAAACAGTTTGCACCAAAGTAAGAGGACAGCCACTCTATGGGTCAAATCTCAACTGACGGAAGCAATACAATTAAGAGCTCAGCTTAAGCGCTGGCATATACTTTCTACTTAATTCACTCTTCCAAATCCCGTCAAAGGGCTTTCCAAGTAATCCAGCCATCCCATTACTCCAGATATATACAAGAATAAAATAAAATCAACCACACAGATATATATATATATATGTATATACTGACCACACACATGCACTTAGAACTTCATAAAAAAGTTCTCCTCCCTGATAAACAGTCTTATAAGTTAATGAGAGACAATAGCAAATGCAAAATCAGAACTTTGGTACATTTTTGTACGGATAAGATTTTTCATATTGATCAGATTATTTCTCTGGATCTGAAAGACAAAATATAATCAGACACTAATAAAAAATGCTTCCTAGACCTCAGACTATTCTAGCCCTCCCTTCCCTTTTTTCCTTTCTTTTCCTCAGTGTGTGTAGCTCTCCAAGTCCTTCCTAATATTTACACTGCAGTTAAACTCACAAATTGGGATTTTTCCTCCTGTGTTCACTGACCTTGAAAGTTCTCCATCTGAAGGAGTCCCCTTAGAATTACACTAAACTACTGCTATTCTTAGCACGTACAACACGTGGCATGATAAACTGCATGGTAAGCATCCAGGCAAGTTCTCATTAGCAAGACACCTCATTTCATAATGAAAGTTAACATACCACCCTGTCATAACTTGCAAAATGAAATTTAAAATACCACTGAAAAAGATAAGTGTCCGTCTGTAAAAGTCAAAGAGGTAAGCTGTGCTCAGCAAGTGACTTCTACACTGAGCAGGACTCTGAGCTTGGCCCTGTTTCCCACAAAATTATGTGCTTCCATTTTTCCACACCTATGGTAAGACTGCCAACGTGTAGGCACCTGTGCTACTACTCAAGACCAGCATGATCTGCCACAAGTCCTGCATGACATCTGCCAGTCCCAAAGCAGTATCTTGGATGCTCATCATTTTCTGAGAAGGTACATTTTAGTATTCTGCATAAGCAATCAATGCCTTCCTAACTTCATATGCTGTACAGTCCACCTCTTGATTTAGAGATAAGAATTTTTTAAAAAAAGCATCCTTGTTGTACCAATTTTCGCGTTTAGATTTTTACCCTGAATTTGCATATTAGAAACATCTTTCATTCATTATTAAAGAATAAAAATCCAGTAACATTGTCATGTTACCAAACCTGATACAGTTAACCGGTAGTCCCTCATCTATTCCTTCTGTGCCTTTACAAAAGGGCACTGAGGAACACCTTGTAACCAAACTATATAAATTGTTACCAGACAAATTGTAGAAAGAAAACTGTTTTTAATACTTTTAATAGTCTTTTGAATAAGACTACCCTTATTCATTTTGGATAGAAAAAAAAAATTCCTTAAGAAAGTAAAATTTTTTCACCCCAAGAGCCGACATCAACTGGGTTGTTCTACTGAAAAAGAAGTGCCAAGAAAATGTTTATACGGAAGCAACCTCATGTCCCCATCACCTCTCCATTTACACAACAGCAAGATTTTTTGCCAGAAGCATGTGTACAAGCTCAGTCACCAACATTTTTACACAAGACAAATTATCCTTGATCCACTTTTCAGTGGCTACTCTTTGAACAAGCTATGTCACGCAGCACAGGTAAACTCATTTCCATTGACGTTTCCTAGCAATTGCTCAATTCTACTTCACAAAAGGAAGGCTGCAATTTGGACAATAATTAATAAGGATCAAGAAGTGTTTACTGAATTAGCAAGGTGAATTCTTCACTGAATTATCACTGAGTGAGTAGATTATATCCTTACATCAAATTGCAAAAAACAGGCCACACTTCGGTGAAATTGTATACTATGTTTTTTTTAAATCCCATAGATTTTCCACAAAGAGGGATTAGGAGCAATAGATTGGTGCCATTATGGAGGGGGTGGGGGAAGAACTTATGGTAATCAGATCTTTTACTATACTTTAGAAGTCATAGAAAAACACCTAACAAGTGTAACATTTCTCCTGAACAGTTACTTAAAGTGTAGTGCCTAACACTTAATATATATTTCATTATATATCATTGCTTTATTCTATCACTGAAGTTAATAACTCCGACAAACCCTCTTATAAAGTTACAGCTAAGGTTCTGGCAAAACTGATGTGAAAGACAAAACCACTATAAGACAAGGAGTACAGTATCTAATCGATTTATGTTTGGCTGAATTAAGAACAGAACTAAAAGTAAGCGTATTTCGTATTCCCATGTTCCATTTAACATTTAGAATGCATCACGCAATATTCAAAAGTATTGTCTATTGGTATTAATTTGTAATCCTTTTCATTAAAGTTTTATCCGTCTACCAAATTCAGCTAACTGGGGATTAGGCCAATAAATTGTAAACATATTTCCTTTCAAAATAAGAGTAGTACAGGCAACTCAGCACTTGCAATAAGTTTAAACAACATGAGAAAAAATAAACTTCCAGCTATTACTAATTTCTTCTTCTGTAAATCCTAAATAGAGAAGTTATTTAACACAAAGGAGCATGGTCAGCTCTGTTGGGTTTATTTTCTTTTTATGGGTAGTTACAGACAGACATCCAGGACTAAGGCTGTAGCTTCTTTTTGAAACTTATTGTTTCCAAACACTTGTTTTAATTTTCCCTGTGGTATGAACCACAGAAAATGGCAACCAAAGAACAAGACACTGCTGTTGAAATTCCAGGGCAGCTATAGTAACTGTGGCCATCTGTAATTGTATTCAGCACCCGAGCTACTACACTTCACACACAATCCAGTAGCTCCTTTCAGTTCTGGGTTATGTATTGCAACCTACCTCAGTCGCAAAGCACTGAGCTTGCTGGGGGAATGGTTGTTTATAGAGAAGGGTTCTGAAGTTTCTCCAATTTAAGATGCTTTCATGCCTTTAATTGGGAGAGGGCTGATGAGCAAAATGCATTTTGATTTGATGTATAGGGGAGGATTCTCTACTTTTATCTAAAACTATCGAACACATTACAAAGTGAGAGCTACTCAGTTTTACACATGCAAAGATGCATGCAGTTAAACTGCAGTTCTATACAGTGCTTATACTGTACATTAAAAAAGTTTAAGAGTTCATTACCATTAAACAAACAAATGCTTGAAACTACACTCATACTGTTTAAATCCTCATTATGTCAAAGGAGCTTGAAACAACTTTGGAAGATGAAATCACCAAAAAGAGGATTACAACATATGGAAACTGTTGCATGCTTAGCAAAATTGAATATTGGCAGCAGTGCAATGCTACAGTTGCTGATTAACAGCCTTGGGCCTGAACTATAAGGTACTGTTTTCCTTACTTTTCACTGACCTTACAACCTGCAAAAACATAAACCTTTTTTTCTTTTTTAGCAGCAGTAACCTAAATCAGGAACTTTTATTAATGTTTCCTAAGGTCATGAACTTTTATTGACATACTAGACTGTCTGCCATGTAGTGTCAGTAATCTGCTGATTAAAGGCCTCTAAAGTCCCACAGACACAATAGACCATGACAGGTTAATGACCTGCTTATTATAATCTGGTGTAAGACACTTCTACAAATTAACATTTTCTCACTTCAAATTAAGTCTTCAAATTTATGAAGAAGTTTAGAAACAAGACCAAAAGACCTGAAGCTATATATTAGATGATAAACTGAAAGAATAGAGATGACAGCATCACCACCATGAAGTCAGTGAGAAGCAGGCCCTTCAGTACCCACATCACAAGCTGATTATCAAGAGTGCCTGGGAAGTAGCAGCCCACAGTGAGCGCTGGCTGACTGGGAAATGAGACAGCAGCTACAACACCCAAGTTCTAGCCATGGTTTTGCCAAATGACCTGCAACACGACCTCACACAGGTCACGTCCCTTCTGTGCCTCAGTTTTTTCTATCACCCTTTGTCTTGTCTAAATAGACTGAATTCTTCAGGACAAGGCCTCTCTTAAAGCTGACAGTCGAGTACAATACCATCTCTATTATATAGGCCAAAAAAAGAGTAGTTTCTCAGGCTCAGCAAGGGTAAAAGTGTTGATGAAATGCTGGTTTCTTATTGTTCAATTAAACAAGACTGGATTTGAGGTGTTATGACAGATTATTGCTGGTTCACTTCCACTTTAACACACTGAACATACAAGAAAGAAAACAGCAGGTGAAAAAGCATTTAGCACAGGTTTCATTTTAGCAGTACTGCTAACAATCATTTGGGTTTAGCCATACACCATTACAATGGGTTACAAATCCACTGTTTGGTTGATTTTAAGAAGTCTAAAAGATGATACCGAAGGAGGCAAAAGGGAGCTGTAATGGAGTGGCACTGTTTTCATGTGATAAAAATATCTAGGAAACACCCAAAGGAGATGCAAGAAAAGCAGAGGCCCATCTTTTCTAGTGGCCTGTCTTAAACACCACTAGAAAATAAACCTAAAAGCAGCCTTATCAACCATTCACACCTGACAAACTTTCATCAGCATCAGAACACTAACGGCTGTTTTGGTACCTTTTAGTCACAGCAGACAGCTATACTTTAAAAGACGCAATTACCCCGTCTGACAAAGCCAGACATGGTTTTTTTCTTAATAAAAGCCTGATTGTCAAAGGACAGAAAAAAGAAAAATAAAGCAAAGAACATAAAAAGGCAGGAGAGAAAGGGTTCATATGTAACTCATGCTGTCTAGTTCCTTTTCTCCTTGCCTGTCCTAATTAAAGTGCATTTGGGATCAACACAATTAAGTCTAATAATGCCACAGAGGCTCCTAAGACAGCAAGGGCACTAAGCTTGTTTGCTGCAAGCTGCATGTCCCTGCCCTTGCCTGAGCAATCTGAAGTGCTGACTAGACTGAGAACTGCCCCTTGTGGTATTTTTGCCACTCTCGGACATAAGGGAAGTCCAAGCTGGTAGGAGCTGAGCTGACAGATAGAACCCAAACAAGCTAAAAGACACTAGCAACAACACAAAAAGAAGAGAAAAGAAAACCCCAAAATCGTGCAGAAGCTCCTGTTAACATTTCTCCCGGTGTCAGTACTAGCTACCCATTATCTTGTCTGTTCCACATTTCCTCATCTGTTTTGTGTGTCCACCCAGTTCTCAAAAGAGAAGAAATTCCACTATGAAGCGAGGCTTGGAACAAAATCCCTGTCCTGGGACAGCAGTTTTCTTCCATTTCATTTCCACTGCAGCTTGCGTTCACTGCATCAGATTATTTAAAAAACAAACAAACAAATAAAAAAAAAACCAACCCAAGAACAGAAACTTGTTCCAATAAGCCTTTAGGAAGCAACTAGTTTTAATTGGCTCCTCCAGAGAAACAAAACCCAACATTTAATGACTATGCTGTACCCTGCAACACGACATCCTATGAATTTACTGTTCAGTGACAAAATGTCCATTCTTTAATGTTCTCTGACAATGTAACTAGCAATGAAGACTGCAAAACAGATCTACCTAGAGTTTTCCATATGAATTACCAACTTCAAGCAGCTACTACTAAATTCATATCCTCTTAAATGAACGTTTGCCATGCAGTCACAGTGGTTACTGTGTTTAAAAGATAATTTCAAATTAGAATGTTCCTAGTCTCTTTATGTTGAAGGCTGGGGGTTTTTGTTTGGGTAAGTTTTTTGTTTTATTTATTAAGAAAAAAGTAAGTTATACTTAGAAATAGAAGGATTTTTACAAGTTTCACTTTTCCTTCCAGAACATTGACTCTGCTTATTCAAACACTTCTACTTCTTCCCATAGATTGTCAGTAATCACAAGACATCAGAATTGGCAGGGTAGTTAAAGCATATCAGATACATGAAATAACACTAATTTTGCAAAGCCTGAAAGCTTCAGAACGTGGTGTCTCCTTAAATATTCTTACTTTTTTTCTTTACAGTCCTTTAAAGCATTTTTGGGAATCAATAGAAAAAGGAAAAAAAGGGATTTTAAGCCACTGCTGCCATTTTTCAGCTTACAGAGTAGACCAGAATCAAAACACAGGCTCCTGATGACCATCTCCGTTTCCCATGTACCAAGGCAAACCTCTGCCAAGTCTTGCTCCACTTGAAAAAGCAACAGAGTAACCATTAACTCAGATAATTATCAAATTTCCAAAACCAATCATGGCTCTGAAGCAAACCAAATAATGAATGGTAGTTTCCTTTCCTCCTTTCAGAGAAGGACAAACATAACTAGCAAAAAGAAAAAAAAAAGGTAAATAAATCTGACCGTTGTTTTTGTATTCTTTATAAAATAAAGCCTGATAGGTGTTAGGAAGACCATTCTTATTGTTTCATGCCCAAAGACTGCACTTCCATTGTGCACTGTAGGTGTTCTTACAAGACACCCATTGCATTCCGATCAAAAAAAGTTTCCCTGAGGACAGACAGTGCAGCTGTGCAATGTGCAGTTGAAACTATTTTGATTAATGACAACACACAAAGTAAAAATCCTATTCTTACAGCAATACCCACCCACAAATTCTCTTGTACCTGTTCTGGGCCCCATTACCTCCAGCAAGACTAAATAGTTTTGAGCATTTTACAGGAATTTGAATTAAGACATTCTTATAATCAAGTTTGGGGAGAGCAGTTTTAGTGAATCTACAAGGACAGCAGTGGGAATGAGGAGAAAAGGCTAATTAATCTTAAGGTGCCTGTCCTACTCCTAGTATCATTCAATATTTTTTTTAACAACCAGGATAAAAGAAAACAGCAGATTTCTTAAGTTTTCCTATAGCAGTTAGAATAATACTTCCAAGTTTATTTTAACAGAGCACAGAGATCTAGACAGAATGAAATCATCCATTCAACGGAGAAAACATACAAGCAGCTACTCGAAAGCTGACAGTCAAGTGCAGTGCAGAGAACAGCTGAGCATGTGGCAATCCCTTGCAGAAAAGGATCTAATACAGGATTACTCAAATGGCTGATGCTTGTTGAGACTCTCACTGCAAGTAAATTTTGTGTGGACTTCCAAGGTCCCATATATATATATGTGTGTGTATATATATATATATATACACACATGCACACACACATAATATATCACTTACGCATTTCTCAGGAGGATCCCCCACTTCCCATAGTTTTTCTCACTCCAGGACAGGAACAGCAAAGCACTGCTGCAATTTCAGCCACAATAACTATCTGACTCTCTGGCAAATCCAGTCACACACTGCTTTCTTACTGAGAGGGCAAAATTAAAAAAATTAAAGATTAAAAACAGTAAGTGTTTTAAGGACCTGTAGTAAATTGTAAGTTGAATGAGACAACAATAAAAAGCTACTACACAAAAACCACAAGCTTCATACAGGAGCTTAAAAATGAACGAATATAGCTTCCAAAATACAGAGAATAATCCTTATGCTATATTTATTTAGTCCCTGTAAGGCTTAGCTGGGTGTTCCATCTAGTTTTAGGCACTTAACTTCTACAAAGACAGGCCTCATTTAGAGTATCTTAGAAAGCAAAGATATGATTTCTAGCTGAAGAAGAATGGACAGACTTCAGATCTTTACAAACACAAAGGACAGCAAACTAGTAATAGCCTTTAACCACTGCATAAAGAAAAAGGAATAGCCTGTAGTCTGTGTTCACAACACAGCACTAGACTGATATTTAACCAAGGAGGATTTAGATGAGATATCAAGTAAAGCTTTCTAATAGGAGGACAGTAAAACACTTCAGCATCTCTGATGAGTCCCTTTCCTATTGCTTTCCTGAGTCCAAAAACACACCAAGTACTTCAGCCTTCCCTGTATGATCCATTACTAAGTTGCTCCCCTGTTCAACAACAGAGCAGTTTTCACTGAACTTTCTTCTGCTACTGGTATACTTGTAGAGACCCTTCTTGTTAACCTTTACATCCCTAGCTAGTTTGCACAGCAGCTAGGCTTTGGCCTTCTTGATAGAATCCCTAGTGCCCAAAGGATGGTTTTATACACCATCTGTCTTGCCTGCCCTTGCTTCTATTTCTTCTATGCTCTCTTTTTACATCTGAGTTCATTAAAACTCCTTGGCTTAGCTAAACATCCCTTCCCCTGAAATTCTTAGTCCTCCTGCACATTGGGATGATTTGTCCCTGACTGCTCAATAAGCTTTCTTTAAAGACCTCAATCAAATCAAACTATGAGCAGTTTTCTGTTATCAGGTATCAACAAAAGAATAAAGAAGTTGATTTGGCTTCAAAATCTTTTTGCATCTTTCTGAGATTCAAGTGACAAGTTACATGATGGGGTTAAAAATTCTAGAAAGGCAAATACTGCAAAAATAATTGTAAAAAGTTATAACTGAAGCTACCATAGACCAACTTACAAGCTGTCATTGTAATTATTTTGCCATCTCTCACCCCATCTCCCATGCCACCAATGAATATGCATTCTTTGCTTTTGAGCTGAAAGCTTTTTTTCTTGTGGCAAGAACAAGTTGAATGTATTGAAAGGTTTTGTGAGCAAGACAAAACAGTGCAAACTGACAAGACTAATACAAGATCCCAAATTTAGCAGTATACAGTAAGGATAATAATCCTTTACACCTCAACAGTCTCAGTATTACTAAGGTTGCATATTTTTTCCTCACTATAAAAGACTTAAATTTTTACCATACTGCAAATGATCAGTTCAAGAAATCTGACAATCCCGCTTTTGTCCTCATGTTGAAAAGGGAGCTAGTTCACTCCTCCAAAACTAGCATCTTCTTGACAATGTTAAGTGCCTCTGTCCTCCAACTGTGACAGACAATAGATCTGCTTAAGAATGAACTATGGGCAGTAAAGGCCTAAAATTGTTAAATAGATTTTCATGGTGTGTAAATCACATCCCAACTACCTGCTGCTTATAAGCCTTTTCTCATGAACCTTGTACCTTCTACACAATACAATGGTCTAGAATAGAAGAAATATTAGTGCAGTTTGCCTTGTAATAGAGGATTTTTTTACTCCTACTGCTAAAAGAAGGCAAAGAACTTGCACCAACTGGAGAAATTTGGAAGAATATGCTATTGCAAAATGCTAGCAATTGTCACACTCACCACCATAATATCAACATCAAACTCTAGCTCTCTTCAGCCATTCTCTCAAAAAGGATCAACAGAATATAGTCCCAATTTTTAGGGAGCATATAATATAAAATTTAATGGTAATATTTGTGTATTTGTAGCATATCACTGCTTTGTCTCCTAATTTCTTTCTTTTGCATGCAGTCCCGTTCTCCATTGGGAAAGTTATATTTTAAAAAGTCACATTTAAATTACCTGAAAGATATAAAAGATAACTCACAAACATGACAGATGCCTGCTACAGTGACGTTTGTAACAGAAAGATAAGGATTTTTCCCTCACTTGAATGAAAAAATGTATAAAGAAAAAAACATTTCATAACCTGGTTGAAGGGCAAAGCAAAACAGGCTGAAAAAGATACAAGAATAAGAAGTGTTGAGAAATGCCTGTGATCTAAAGCAGTTAAAAACATGTGTGTGTATATATGTATATAAATACACATTCAGATACATGCATTATTCTAGCATATGTCAGGTTTTTCCAACATTCATTAAAGAGAATTTGCAACAGTCTCTGAATGTGGGAATAATAATAGCACCTTTCCAGACAGGATTTAATGCTCAAGAACCTTTTAAAAGGAAGAGTGACACCTTCCCAGACTGCTCCAGAAAAAGAAACAGAGTTCTATCAGTTTGCACTTTATCTAACTTCTGTTCCTCACACAAGAAACAAATGCATCTCCATCTAGCTACTTGTTATTAATTAATTGAGATTCTCAGTTTTTCTTGGCTCGTTAGTTTTCATAGGCAAAGAAAAAGATAAAAATTAGTAGTCTAAAATTCTCACAATATTAGCCTAAATTATGACTAAAAATCAAGTCTCCTATCTTGTCTCCATGGTATTTTTCAAGGCTTGCACTGGCAATGTCCGAAATCACCTTGCTGTGACTGTATTTTATCACCCCATCTTACTGGGGAGCTGGTGGTTTTATTAATAGATAAGAAGTCAATCTTGTTATGTCTAAGAGATTAATATTCTCTTGAACTTGTACAGCACATCTTAAGAAGGGCAAACAATTGTCAGCATAAATAATGCCCATCTTACCATCACAAGGCTCTTTATAGGACATGTATGATAATAATTAACAAGCATGTAGCTAGTACGTGTAACATGTTAGGCAGCAAGGGAAGATGTGGAATTTCCATTTTGTATTAAAAGGTCTTTGAGATGAAAGCTCTAACAGTGGAGAGCTCATGACTAGAAGCTCTGGGAAGATATTCCTGGTTGCTGGATTGCTCTTGCCCCTGTTGCACTCCCAGGTCTTGCAACAGGATCTGCAAACTGACTCCAAAGAGTAACAGTGTTTTCTGCTGATCAGAGGTGTCCTACTCCCGGCCACAGGTGTCCTCTCAGAGCAACTAATACAAATTATGTCGTGACACTAAGACAGTGAACAGGCAAGGTAATCCAATAGTAATTCAGGAATTCTTCAGAGTGAAAAACCAAAACAAGTGTTCCAACTGTTCCCAAAACCAAACAAGTCAAGAAGCATTTATGTAGCCTCACATATATAAACTGTGTGCCTTTACAATTTGATTAATATACAACCAGTACTTAAGCAAGTTACAGAATGATGAACTGATCAAATACAGAACAAAATACATCTCATTCCTAAATGGGCTTCATAAGATGCACAATTAAAACAATAGGACTATGAGATTTTAATGCAAGATTTGTCCAAGCACAAGGGAGATCTCCGTATAAAAGGACAAGGCTGAGAACACTGAAGTAATTTCAAAAAGCTGAAATTAGGACATGGAAAAAAGATCAGGAGCAGCTCTCCATTATAAAGGGAATGCAGTTATTTATACCATTGGTTTAGAAATACTGATTTTGATCATCTTGGAATACCACTGAACAGATGTTCAATAAAAAACCATCAGTCCCGACAATAAATTGGGGAGGAAAAAGAATATTAAAACCCAGGAAAAAATAGCATACAAATTAATTTAGGCCTGAGACGGAAATCTCACTGCTTTGCCACAGCATACAGTTTTTAATCCTTGACTATGCATATTAAGCACCCACTATCTGTCACATTGCTTTTAATAGATGCAAATAAAAACAAGCAAGACAACAAACCACATTGAGCACTGGGGGCAAGGAAAGTCAGGGGATTGATGAACAGAGAAGCTGAGGCCCATCACGAGAAACTGCAATTTTATGGCCGGGAGCTCTGAAGCAGGAAGGAACTCTATGCCAACTAGCATTTGGAGGGCCTCAAGGGTAATCCACTGGACAACTGCATTAAAAGCAGCTATGCTGTCTTACACAGGTAAGCAAAGACACCCTGGCTACTACCTCATGAGTAGCTGATATTGACGATTCAGAATAATTCTACAGTTAACACTCCGCTTGTACACTGTCAGAGAAAGACTGTTTAGAAATGAGCTAAAAATTCAAACGGATAATATGAAAGAGCATTTTGAAGTTTTAAAGCAAAAAACATGCTAGACCTGCAAAACAAGACATGATACTATCCTGCAAGGGTCCTAGCAACTTGACAAAAGGTTTCTGATCCAGATCAAGAAATCAACATGTTTCTTTCATGGATAATCATGAAAGTTACCACCACAGAGTAATCAAGAGTCTAGTTGCTTGGAAACTTGCTTAGGATGCTAGAGATCCTGTTCTGTTTAATTTCTCAATTTGTCTGAGCCAGGGAGTGAATCTGATCTGTATCTCTTTAGCAGACAGAGTGAAGAAATTAACTATGTTACCAGCCAAACAAACAATTCGTATTGGAGCAAAGAATTTAGGGGAATGCTTTCCCCTAAAAATGAAGTAAAAATTAGGCACTTCCTTGGTAAACTTTAACAAACTGGCATTTCTTAGTTAATAGATTCTCAGTAAGTTGGTTGACCTTAGAAAGGGAAATTTTCCTTTATTTATTACTGTTTAAATGGTTTAATTTGGTAACCTACAAGACTACCAAAGGGCCTCTTCCCCCCCAATCCCAAAATCCCAGAATACTTTCCCCATCTGTTCTTTCACAGGTGGATGCACAGTTTCTAGGATCCTTGCCTCAACAGATACAGCCCCAGCAAGCAGCAGACTTTGATCAGCTTCCAGCTGACTGCTCAAGAGGATTTGTTTAGGGCTCAGGCTGTTGTAAAATAGCATGAAAGAAAGTTACTCCATGCGCAGGGTCACATGAGACACACTCATTTTCAGAGTAATGACCTGGCTAATGCAAGCTCCCTCTACTACTTTGCAGTCCCGAGCTGCTCTTGCTATAAGGAACTTTCCGGTAACTTACTAAAAAAAAAATTGTCAAGAGCCAGACTGACTTATCTACCACTGAGAATAAAGTGTGCTGTCCCAAAGGAACTCAATATTAGTACTTTTCCAGCTGAGAAATTGTAGTGGCTTTTACTGAAGTACTTTTGCTGCTGTATTTCCTATAATTACTTCTGCAAAACCTAATCTGTTTTGCTTGGTATAGGTCCATGGCTAGCAAGGAAGCTATCAATGCTTCCTTTGGGGAAAGCAGAGGGACAGCTTCACACAAAGAGGTCTTTAAATAAGAAACACACTTTGCAGACTAATTGGCTGGTGCTCAATATATGCTTCTATTTTTGGTTAGTATCACTTAAATCCAGTGTTAGCGGAATTCTGTCCCTCCCCACTTTAACACCTCCTTAATCTTGGCCAGGGTACTTAACATCACCTGTATCCAAATCCCTGCCCTGCATATTACCTTCACTAGAAAAAGTGGACATCAGCATGAACATGATACAAGTAAAAAGCTAGAAAAATAACCTTCTCTCTGTCCCTTCCCCCTATGATGATGCCAGTCAAGGAGCAACCTGTGGCTTGTATGGAGCTGGCAAATTGCCCTTTGGACACAGAAAGCAGATGGGTTATGAGCTACTGGATACTGAAAGGCTTAGACTTACAGAGGGAAGAAAGGACATTGTTAAAGATACCCCCGAAAATCCTCAACAAAAGGCAACTGTCCTTGCTAGCAAGCAGTTCATCTTGATGTCAGATCAATCAGGCCCACTGGTGGTTCAAAGGCTGCTACACTGATGCCTTCAGAAGTAGTTGTCCAGTTCATTCCTAGTCCTAAAAACTCTTCCAGCAATCTGCACAACTTCCCAGTCCACTCAAGAGTCATGCAAGAAACAGCCAAGATGACAGCTGAAGAAATGGGTGTAAAATCTTGGATGAAAGCCAGCAGTTCCCAGAAAACAGATCTTAATTCTGTACTCCATTCCTCCAAGGCAGACTACAGGGCAAGATGCAGTAACCATTTTCTTAGGGGAATGTTAATCCCTTCGGACAGATATTGAGAGGAATAAAACACAGGGAGACCACGGAGACAAAGAAAATAACCCTGAAAGAGGCAGATGTAAGGGAAAAGTGACATTTTTAGCTTTATTTCATTTGATTGGACAGAAGCACACATCAGTTGGGCCTGTTGTTGAAAGCAAGGGAAGACTAGAGATGACAAGGCAAGTGAAAAAAATAACCTAGACTAAAGAACAAATTCACCCAAGAGTTCATGTGAGGCTAAACTAGATCCCTGTACTATTTATGAAACAGAAAAAGACTTAAATGACTGGCTACTTATGCGTAATTATCACAGCTATTATAAAAAGATTTGTTAAGAGAATTTTGGCTGTTATATAATTATCCTATGGGTCACCATCTGTCTTTAAGTCTTCATAAAATTAAACATATGTTGTTTTCACCAACTGCTGTAGTAGATTCACATTCTCACCCTGCTTATGTGCTGCAACATAAGAAGTCTATTCATATCATTGAGAATATGTCAGAGCCAAATATCTAGTAGTGGTCTACTAGCAGTTTCTTCTGAAAGCCAGGCCACGTCCTCCCATGTTCAACTAATAACTCAAGGGTGTAGAACTCTAACTCATCACACATAGTTTTGCCCATTGCTTTGCTGCAGCTTTCCTTTGGCAAGAGACTTATGATCTGAAGTACTAAGGGATGCTTCAGTTATTCTTCGCTTTTTTTTCTTTTTCCCCTCTCTTTCAAGTTCTGGAAGAGAACAACTCAGAACTTTAACTGCTCCAAGAGTTCCTGTCTATAAAACAAGATCCTCTGGGGCAGATTCCTACTCCATCCCTTTGGACAAGGTGTTACTAGTGAGAACTCTCAACACTACTCATAGTCAAAAGTATATATTCATTTTCCTCCCAGTAAATATTGCAGATGTGGGCGAAAGAGTTTCAGAATTATTAGAGAGGAAGGAAGAGGGGATAACACATTTGGCACCTTACTTCTCTGTACTTTTGCCAGCAGGTCAGCAAAAGTTTGAAGATTACCTTTTGAGTGGTGGTACAAGAACTGTCACACAGAAATGCTATCTTTCAGCCCACTGGTGGGGATGGTACAGGAACAAGATTTTGCACAATTCAATATATCCCTCCTCCCCCCCCAAAAGCCCTAGTTTTAAGTAGTCACAAATTACACTGGCTGCTTACATATCCCTTGCTATTTTGGGATACCAGTGTTAAAAAAAACAAAACACAAAAAACAAACCCCAAAAAACCAAAAAAGGCCCAAACACAAGCCAAAATAAAATTAGTGGTTGAATCAAGGAACCGCATGGAAGAGCTAGCTGAACTCTCCAGAAGCAAGATCACATACAGTATAAAATATGAAATCAAATTCTTTACCCATACCTGCGTGTAGTTTTCAACTCAAGAGCCCTCAGAAAGAGACTATGCATCAAACCATCAAGATAACAGTGTTGCTGATGACTAGTGAAAGTTCAAACCAAACCACATTTTATCAAATAAAGCCAGACCTTTGCATTAAGCCTATGTTTATATTTCTTGGGTTTTCCCCATAAATGAAGAAGAGTTGAATCAATTTGTCATAGCCACTAGGACAGTTACAACACAATTAGCTGAAGTGGGCTGTCTCTCTTTCCAAGTGCTTACAGAAGGAGCAATAGAAATTGTATAACCAAAGGAATCAGATTTCATTATTAAAAAAATTGCAGAATTACTATTTTTTTAAAGTGATGACTGGCAATTAAGAAAACTGCCACATATAAAATAATCTTAATTAAAAATTGAATAAACTGTTGATTTGGCATTATACTTCAATCATGAACATGTTAGAACTGATGACAATTCCTCCAAATTTAAGCCTCATATAGAAAATTAGCTATAAGACTTTAAACAAAAATGTGCAACACAATACACCAAAATTATATAAATTAGTAGCAACAACAGTAACTTGATTCCAACATTGGACCTTTTAGGCAAGAGTTATGAAATGTCTTATACAGAGCCACACATGCTAACCAGTATGGGGGAAAATTATCTTCACAAGCCACCAGCTGCAGGTCTGAGAATTACACAGCACTTACTTTGTGTAGCCACATATATGATTAATAAGTTTTTTTAAAAGTAGCATTCCACTCAATTGAGAAGGAAGGACACAGTGTGTGTGTGGCAACAGCACTCAGCCTATTTTTGTTCTGCAGGAACAAAAGGAAATTACAAGTGCACAACCCAAGGACGGAGCAGGAGCTCTCCGGCTGCTGAGCTTGCAGCAGGTGGGTGAACAAGGCACTCTCAGGCTACCCACTGTGCTTTCCATCCAACACTGATCAACTCAAAACACTATAGTTTCTATTAATGGCACCAGGTGGCACCTTTCCTGCTGCAGTCCAGAAAGTCTTACTGTGTCAAATACAGACCTGGGTACTAAACAGAGCTACAGAGACACTCTTCTATCCTCCCCCATCTCCAAGCTGTGGTGATGTTTTCCTTCATGGCATTCCCTAGACATCAGCCCAATTAAATCAGTCTGGGCTCAACACTGGGACACTTGGCCCCAAGAGACCCTTTATTTTATGGCATTGGGCAGCATGGAAGGGACCAACTGATCAGTCTGCTATCAGGAAATCCACCCTATTAAGAGATGTTTCTGGCAAATCTCCATCAATTCTTTCTCTCTTCCCAACTCTAAATAAGCTTGTAATTGTTTTGCATTTCACCACTCCAAGAGTGAGTATAGAGGAAGGCAGGAGTTGTGGAAGTTTTTCAAATCCTCTCCAACCTTCAGCATCCCCTGGTTAGAGCTCTTTAATATCTAATGGCAAACTAACCAGGTAGGGTTTCATCATCCAATCTGATTACGTATTAAGTGTTTATAGTTCTATCAATAGTATCATGGCTGGGGGGACAGTGGGAATAGCTGTATATCCAGCGCACCCAGCAAACTGCTTCACAGTGTTACAGCTTCAGAACTCCGATACAAAGCAGATATTTACAATACTCTACTGTAACCTAAAGGGCTACAATAATTCCACTTGCCAATGCACTACCTACTTAGAAGGCCAAAAAAAACCAACCCATACCCAAAACCCCAGAATCAAGATCATCTGCAGACTGACAGTTTTTTCAAACACCTTTGCTATTAATGCTAAGTTTCCCCATGTTAATCCCTTTCTGAAAATGCATCATTTCTAAGACACTGTAAATTAATCTCCCCTTTGGTTGCTACCTGAATTAAGAACCACAGCAGTAAACACACCACAAAGAACAACAGCCATCTCTACTTAGGGTATAATGTGCAGCATAAAACCACTTGAAAAAGCTCTTCAATTAGTGAATGATCATCAGTATCTAACAGCGAACTTGCTGAGCTTCAGTTTTTCAAATCACATTCCTTGTAGGCTTCATTCTCAGTTACAATCACACTGAATTCCCATAAACCAAAGCCTCTGGAACAGAAACTGTTGTGTGAGGAGGGGAATTCAGGGAAGTCCGTTCCCCTGCCTGCTGCTGCCTCTCCCCAGCCACAGAGTCATCACAGGACAGCAAAGCAGCAGCAGAGCAGTCCAGGGACTGCCAGCTTGGGGCAGCTCCCCTCATGGCAATAAAGAAATGGATACTGCATGACCTTTGTATTAAACAGCTCGACCTTCAGTGCTGATACATACACTCCAATTTGATCAATAAGTACAGGACTGGAGCACAGCAGTATTTCCAGCGTATGAATAAAATCATCCCAACTAAATGAATACCAGGGTACAATACTTCAATTCAGCAACAAATCCATCATTAGAAAAAGATTATTTCTTTATCACTAGCTGCTATAAATGTATTTTGATCAGCACCTGTTTGTTGATCTTCAGATTGCTTTGCTTCCCTACAGATTATTCAAAGAAAGTGGAAAACAATTTCTTTTAAACACAACCCAAGAAAAAATTAGTGTTAAACCTCAGCTCTTGTGAAAGGTTTTAAAATTTACTAAATTTACCTAAATGTACTATTACGCTGTCATGTAAAACAGGCTTTCAATAGCCTCAATGCCTGTACGTCTCCCACAATAGAACAACTAGCAGACTCAAAAGTATGGCTTCTGGGAGAAAGTATTAAGAAGGTCTCGCTTCAGCCAATTAGAACAACCCGTTCACTATAAAAGCAAGAGTACTGGCCTTTTCACATGCAGGTAGCTCTGCTGCTCTTGTATGTGAGTAAAGTTCCACCACATCACTCCTCCCAGCAACGCTGCTTTTTTCACTGAGGTCTGCAGAAAGCATGAGCAGCTAAGACAGGTTAGTGAGAGTGACAGGAGAGTTTTGCAGGTAAAGAAAAGTACACCTAACCATATCTTAAGAGGAACTCAAGATCCTGGATGAACTAGCAACAAAAGAACCTTTGCAACAAGAAGTATTCCATCTGCTGCTTCAAGAGCATAGGGTCATATTTCATTCCGAGTCATTGCAGGAAGAGCACATCCCTAAGAACAGGGCAGAAATGCAGTGTTTGAAGTTAATGAAGCAAGCACTAGAAGGAAGTGACTCATGAGTGAGCACTGACAAACATCAGCCACCCTATGCTCAAAGTACAGGCAGAACACAAAGCTCATTCATCATCATCAGTAGGTTTGGGTGCCCCTGTCTCATTCAAAGAGCTAATAAAGTGAAAGGGCTGCACACCAGCTATATAGAGTTTCTCTTGGCAATGTTCATATACTTAATTCATGTACTACATACTTTATCAGGACAGGTAAACATTGGTACTGCTCAAGAACCAGCATTAGCGTTCCAAGTTAATAGCAGACTACCACACTGCCACACTTAGCTGTCGAAAAACTGTGTCAGCCAAACACCGTATGGGTGCATCTAGATCTCCAAGTCCATCTTCTGTTTGCTTCTTTCAGGGTGTGTGATCTCACATTTTGCATGAGAATGCAGGGCAGGTTATTCTTGACTACCACATCAATTAATTTCTTTCTTACTATTACAAAACTATCATTCATCATAAGGGTAGTGACATACTAGAACAGGTTGCCCAGAGAAGCTGTGGATGCCCCATCATTGGAAGATGTCCCTGCTCATGGCAGGGGGTTAGGACTAGATGATCTTTAAAGGTCTCTTCCAACCCAAACCATTCCATGATTCTATGATCATGACTACATGTCAACAATGTCACCTACACTGCAGGAAATTCAAAACGCCAATTCTCTCTTCTCTACAGTGCTGCTAAGGATAATCTGGTATAAAGGTAGGAGGACCTTCCTGCTCTATCCTGTTCAGTATACATGCACTAGTCACTGTGCAAGCAAAAGAAAAAAACAAGCAGTAATGGAATCCTAAAAATAATTAAAAAAAATCTCCAGAAATTTCAGGTCAAAATAACCGAAACAACACATGTTACTCTGCAGGTCAATCACTCAACTCTATTTCTAAAGGTATAAAGCGAAAATGCAGGTCACATTTGGAAAAAGCTCAAAGCAGGTTGCAAAACAATGCTGAAGTGTGGACTTACATGGTATGGAGAACTGCTGATCTACTGAAATGAAGCAAGCAACAAAATGAAAGCTCATTGTCTAATTATCCTAATATACAGCAATTTACTCGAGAGAGAAAAAAAGGATTATGTAGTCCTGCAGCAAGCAACTTGCATTAAATGGAGAGAAAAAAACAGCTGAGAACAGGAACTACAGGTAGCTAAAAAAGCAACTAAAGCAAAATAGATTTGGTACTCCCATTAAAAACCACAATCTTCAATAAACTTGTCAAACATACACAAATTATCACATCTGCATGCAAAAGAAGGCTTTTTAAGTTTCTACCATTCCAAATTCACTGCACCATTGCATTTAGCTAGCAAGCAGAAATCCTTGACAACAACACGGAGCAGCTCCACCATGTTCTCTTACAGTTGATCCTGATTTTCCTTTCACAGGTTACATGTACGCACATACTGATGTCCTCTCTGGGCAGGGTTTAGTCTGTGGTTATGCAAATAATTTTCCATCAGCAACAGATCTTAAGCCTCAGATCTTCCCTCCACTATTCATTCCTGTTCCACATGGGGGACAGAGGCTGCTTCTTCCTCAAGGCACTGTATCACTACTCTTCCTTTAGCTGTTCTCTAAACAGACACTATGAATTATGTAGTTTTTAAAGGAAACAAGACATAAAAACAAAAAAAAGCTTTACGTATGTTTCCAACCTACATAATTTCACCATTTCAGTTTAGAGAGCTGTCAAACCAACATTTATGCCAGTACAATTAACAATGTCAGCTACCAGCAGGTGGTGAATCTGCCCACCAAGACAGTCAGTCACTTCATATTACACGTAGCTGAAACTCACTGAAATTTTTCTAGAAATAAGGATGCTCCTCAAAACAAACTAAGGTTCACTAAAGGGGACAGGATTTTCTATGTTGCTCTGCAAGGAGTTTTTGAATGTAACTGGAAGTACCAGAAAAAACAGCATTACTAAACAAAGATTTGCAACTTCAGAGTCCTAATAACCAAGTGCTTTGAATTAAAGCAGCAGACATGTCATTCACACCTCATTGCTGTCTTGCAGATCTCTTCTGCAGGGACTAGAGCATACTTGACAATGATCCAGATGCAACACTTAAGCATTTATTTTGCACACACAGCACTTGGCACAACTAAAGTTTTGATCAACAGATCACAGTCATCAGTCCTGAAGAAAACAAAGAGAACAAGCACACTTGAGAAGAGTCCTTCTTTTCTGTTTTTCATACCACCACCATGTCTCAAAGCCCTTCAACACCCTAGAGGGAACCCCAGTGAGGAAAATAATCTTTTCCAGTAGGCACTGCCACATGCAATTCACTCTACGCCATGGGACCCCACTAACACTACAGCTATTGTGAGAATTCATTCCCACATCATCAGTGCCAATTTACATCAATCTGGGACAGCAGCAGCCACTGCTTGACGCTGCTGTTTTAGCTGGGCACCAGTTTCATTTCCTCAGAGCACCTGGTTTCCAAAACCTTAGAGAAAAGCAAATTTTAGCAGTGGTGAGACATCTTCAGAGATTTCAGAAGCCCTGCGATCAGGCTACAATGCCATTTTTCACGTTTCTAAATGTCTAATTGGCTTCTCCATAGTCACTATGGATATAGGCTAGGAATACAGCTCATGGCAACAGCCCACAGAAGACCATTTTAGTTGTTCTTATCAAGCTACAGGAGATAACAAACAGAAAGGAAACAAAGGGAAATCACCTTGCAATATAACCACCAAGGTGGAATGACATTTGGAGTGACAGTTTCTTTGTGTACACATCTGCCTGCTCCTAATCGAGATGTAGCCCAGATCTTCAAAGCTGAACTTCTTTAAAAAAAGAAAAAAAATTGATAACATTTCCTGTGCTTATGTCATTAAATATATTATTATGAAAAGCATAGTAAAACCAAATTCAATTGCAACTTTCATAAGTATGAAGTATCCTAATGCTGCATCAGAGGTCTTCCAAGATTTACACTGCACTGTGGAACAGCTAGGATGACTCTAACATACAAGGACAACTCCTCTACAAGTTTTTGGCTTTTATTATGAGAATTGATTTGAATAACAATAACCAGATGCCCTAGTTACATAATGAACTCTTAAAACATTTCCAGGTGTATTTGCTACAATAGTTGAGATCTTGCCCTGAGTGACACTTTCGGCTGTTTCACAGCAGAGAATGCCTTTACTCCACATTCATGTACACAATCAAATACTGCTTTACACAAGCACCTGAAATACACTACTCTTCGAAGTTTTTATACTTGCTTACAAATGCTCTGAGAGCAGCAATGGATGTGCATGGCATGTACTATTAAGAAAAACCACTCTAAATAAGTGAAACAAAAGAAATAAAGTATTAAAGATCCAACAGATGGGAATGCTTAATGCAGAGACAGAAGTTACAGCCCTATTTGCAATTGTCACTTCAGTCATCACAACCTCCTCCTACCTTCTCTCAGAAAGTGACCAGGAGGAAGGCAACAGAGGCAAACACTGGGTTTGGGGAGGGGAGGGCACTGAGCATTTTAAAAGAAAACAGCTTGTAATGTTGTTAACTAATGTACCTATGGAACAGGGACTCTTATTGCTGACACAGCATGCTGCAAAATTTGCCACAGTCACTGCTCACAGGCTGTAACTTAATCCCAGATGGAATAGCAAGAAAGATCCTCCCTGCCAGATGCTTGGCCTCTCCATTTTTGCAGTTTTAGTTGATGCATCCATGGGTGTTAATAGCCAAATAGTCAAGACAAAGTTCTCCCCAACAGGCTCCCACAGTCAGTGGGGGAACAGCAAGCTAACCAGCAGCTTCTCAGGAATGGTCTGTTGATTCACATGCCAAGTATTTATTATGTAAAGGGACAGTTCAGCAATAGCTAAATGGCTTGGGCCATATAATCCAGATATTTTACTACTTCAAGAGATCTATGACAGATCTATTTTTTTCTCTCCAGTCCTTAAAGCTGAAAAACTGTGTGATAACTGGAGGGGGTTATGTTTGTGTTGAAACCTGAATTTGTTTGCCTACTATTGAGTCTAGCTGTTGAGAAAGCCTTATTTGATGTGCACAAATTCAGCTAAAAAGATCAACAGTTCCACTGGCACACAGCTCTTGGAAGAGGTCAAGATCACATCAAGTACAGCTGCTTTTACAAGAACTTGAATCAGTTACTTAGAGGGATTCTAAAAATAATGCTTGTGTCTTCAAATTTGGTTTCAGTTTGACCATGCTCACTGAGTGAACCAGTGAAGAGGTGCAATGGCATAATGTACTCTCAATTCAGAGAAGCTGGCATGTGAAGAACCCAAAGACTTGTAAAATCTGTCATTACTAGTAGTCAGCTATCTTTTTGATCAAGTACAAGTAGGAATAGGTACTCATGAACAGCCGCTGGTGGTACTGAACATCCCGAGCAATGTCAGTTAGCTATTTTCTTTCCACTAGGTAAAACCACTTGACAAGTCACATGACCACTTGGGGAGACCACCATCTGATCCATTTACAGAACTCAGCACACAGAACCAGAACGTCCCCTTAACCCCAAAATGACCTTTTTTTTTAAAGAAAAATCATAATTTCCTTTCCTTCACAAATATGCTCTGTCTTAGGAATCCACCAGAAAGGATCGTGTAGACATGGTACTTAGAGACATGGTTTAGTGGTGGACTTGGCAGCATTAGGTTTACAGTTAGACTCAATGAGCTTAAAGGTCTTTTCCAACCTAAATGATTCTGTGATAACCTTGGATACCTTGGCTTTGTAAGGCAGTATGAAGATGACTGTACTGCCACTTCCCCAACACCAATCAGGAAAAAAATTTGTGAATAAAACTTAGGAATGTGTAGAAGTGTCCCAAATGACATATAGTAGAGGTCTGAACTTCACCAGGTCACACATGAACATTGATGCATGTCATATGTTCCTGCAACAGTGAACTTTCACAGAGCTGCGACTGTACTTGCTCAAGAGCTAGACCAAAAGCTCTGTGGTTCACCAACTTCATACTCTGCACAACTGTAAAAACCAGTAATAGCTGAGGCAGCAGCCACAAAAGAGCAACTCCCCCTCTTGGCAGAGCTCAAAAGAGCTCTCTTCAGCCTCCAGCAGCAGCCAAGCATCACAGATTCGTGGCTTTATGATCTAGAAGGCCTTGCCACTGCCAGACGGATGCGTTTCTAGACTGCTGGAGATGTACTTGGTTAGGTCTTTACTCTGCTTCACTCTCCCTTTATCCCCAGTTCTTGCATCGAAGGCAGTCTTGCTTTTAAAACTTCGTAATTTTACTTAAAAAAAAAAAAAAACCAACAACAAACAAACCCCCCACACTTTAGCAAGATTTTCAAAGTCTTATATGTGCCTTCACTACAGTTTATTGTCAAAAAGTGTTTAGCCTTTTGAAAGTTACAACCCTTCGGGGAGGCAGTAAGCATGCATTATATCCACATTACTGGCAAATACGGACAAAGAATTGGCTCTGTTGGATTCCAAACCCAAAAGCAATAACAAACCAACCAAGGTCCATTCCCTAGCACACCCCCTTATTTTGCTCACCTGTTTAGGAGGCTCATGATCATACACTGCTACTTATCTGTCCTTCCCTCTGGAAGGCACTGAATAAAGTTGTGCAAAATAAAGCTCAGGCAGGGAATTGTGGAGTTACATGGATTTATCTCATGCTGCCGCTATTCCCTACTCAGTGCACTGTGGACTAACAGAAAAGGAAAATGATCAGAAGAACACCTACCAAGACCTGAAACAACAGCAAGAAAGAAATGAACTATCAAATTGTGAAGATGCAACAAGCTCTTTGTCTCCTTAAGCACCTGCACACACATGGGGGCAGGATCGCCCACCCACAGCAAGCCACAACCCCAGAGCCATACAAACCACACAGCCTGCAACGCACAACTCTGGCACCAGTGATGCATGTACTCAAGAGACTGACACCACATGCTGCGTGCTCACTCAGTTCAAGCAGTTCAGAAACAACAGAAGTCACAAATTACGATAGACACAGCTTTAAGTTACCACACCACTGATCACTGGTCCCTACATGACAGTTTTGGAAGCCAGCATAGAAAGACCAAAGGAGAACTGCACAACACTTTCAAAGCTAAGAACTCACAGCAGATTTTTTTTTTTTCAGATTCTACTTCTTGACCTCCCTTTTTGTCACACACTAGCAAAAGCTCACAGATTCCCCCTTATTCTTTCTCCTCTGATTTGCTCAGAATTCTCAAAACTCCACCCACCATTCTCATTAGTTAACCAGCCAGTTCAACCAGCGAGCCAGTTTCTGTTGAGTTTTCTTTCACCACTCAGTAACATTCAGCATTACCAATCCCAAAACCATTCCCACCATCACAGCTTCAAAATTAACACTGCAACAAATACACCTATTTCTTTTAATGTTGCAACAATAAACATTGGGCTAAACCAAAAAAATCATCACAGCAGCATGACAAATTGAAGACAATTTTTACATTTAAAAAAGGTTTCCCACCCCTCTCGACCTACTCCACTAATATAAATACCATTTCCTGAAGTTGACTCTAACCCCAAAATCTGCACTATTGTTTCTACTCCTGAAAACTTGAAGTAAAACACTTTTAGAAATATGCACCTGTGTGGTGCTCAGCAAGGATGACAGAAACAACTATTTATTAGTTACTCATTCCGTTTCTTTTAGCACACCTTGAATGGGAGCATACATAGTAGTTTTACAAGACAAGCCATTGCAACACCGATACTCCTACTGAGGAAAATATAAATACATTGAGGAGTTGCACAGCAGTGTGAAACACACCCTTCTGCTATTTTGGTTAATAAAGCTGGTTTTGAAAACTCCAGCTCCTTCCCCTTTAAAGCCTTCCACCTACAAAAGAACAATGCTTCAGACAGACAGCAGTCTCCATACAATAGATGTTCTCTACTATACCAGGGCATTTGTTTCCTAGGAAACAAGTAAAAAAAAAAAAAAAAAAACCAAAAGACAAAAAGTATCTAGTATGTTAAATATGCAAATAAACTAGATCATACCAGTCATATTTTACTCAATGGAGCAAAGAATCCACAACACATTATATTTTGGAGTACAGTATTAGTTTTTCAGTAACTGCTCAAAACTAAATGTTCTTTATTTTTCCAGAGGTGCCTCTACTTTTTAGGAACAAACACAAGATCAGCAAGGAAGGGCTTTACTTACAGCATGAAAATACATGTTGATTTAATGCCAAAAAAATTATCCTTAATTCAAGTGTATTCTAACTAGCTAGCTACCTGCATAGCCTACCAAATTCTGAGCAAAGCATTGCCGACAGCAAGTCACAACAAAGCCTATTATTCCAGTCCAAAACCTTACCAAATTCTAGGCAAGTTTCCACTGTGCTTGTCTATAGCCCATGAGAGCTCCAGTCTTAGAGTAACTGGCTTCTTAACACACAGACCAGGCCAAGCCTCATTGCAGTAGGAAGTAGAGGAAACAGAACAGGGCAAACTACCCTTTTGAACAATACTTTTCAGTGTCCAGAAGGTAATATATCAGCAGTTGTTTCCCAAGCTCCCATGAAAAACATGGAGAGGGTTCAGGGAAGGGTGAGCAGGTCAGTCCCAACAACAACAAAGAAAAAAAACCAAAAAACACACCCCACCCAACCAAAAACCCAATAGTTGCATACCCCATTCTTTCTTAAAAATGCCTCCCAATTCCTACTGGCTTCCAGGGAATTCTTATTTCAGAGAAGAAAACCAAGGTCGGCAAGCACAACAGAATATTGTTAGTAACTTGCTCTTCATTGTTACATTTGGAATAACATGTAAAGAATATGCTTGGTCAGAAGGAGAAGCAGAATTATTTATATTAGTACAGCACCTGCACTAGTACCCACAGGAAACATGGGCCAGCGCAGTCAAGCCAAACCAAGCATCGTCACAAAACTCAAAATCTCCTATCAGCCTCTTTGAAAGTATGGCAGTCACCTAGCACAATATTAAATGAACAAAGCATCTTATATTGTGGAAGAGCCACACCAGCAAGCTTAAAAACTGTCAGCTGAGTCATACCAGTATCAGCTCACAGAATAATGAACTGTAGCTACACACTCCCTCTCTGACACTGAGCCACTGATAGAAGAGTCTCTTCAGCCCATATTAGACAGGGAACTGTAACAAAAGTGTGCTGGTCATAACTGAGAGTGCAAAGACTATTGCCTGAAAGGAAAAAAAGCCACCAATGCTATTTATATTGCTTCTACAATCTTTGCAAATCACAGTGTGACAGTAGGCAATTAGTCTACCAAGTACTTCAGGTACTGTTCCTGTTTGCTGATTTCCCAGCCTGCAGAAGAGACTAGCAGGAACAAAGTTGCCCTCATGAACTCCTTATGTTGTTAGTTATGGTATTAAATAGGAAGAGGATGCAGATATGCTGCTCGGCCCTCTTCCTCACCTTTAAAGGATAACACAAACATAAAGGTATGCCAAAAGTTCAGGGAAACGTTATTTATTTAATCAGCTGGGGAAGGACAGGGAGGAGCTTGACACAAAAGCCAATCTTCTGAATCCACAAGAAAGTCAAGCAATAGTGGTTCACAAAAATGTGTTCAAGGATGATACAATTTCAGAACCAAAAAAAGAAGCAAGCACCATCAGCTAACAGGAATGTTAGAACTCCTGCAATTAAATTACAATTCCTGAGCAACCTTTTGGGGTATCTCACCACACCCTGGACTCTCTCTTCCAAAATATTCTTGAACTGATCAGCATAAAGAAGAAATTTGTATTCCTTCACATCAATCACAAACAGCAAATCAGTGCACAGAATACTTCTCATTCTCTCCATGGAGAACCTTTACTGTTTAAAATTTTAAAAATAAATAAAATTAATTTTTTTTTAAAAAAAAGGAAGAGTCAACACATGGTTAAAACAGCAACTCTCTACAAGAGCAGCTAACAAAGATCGGCTTACTCAATCCAAGCACTAGTCAGCATGTTCATGTCACTGACACAGTATGGTTTGCACCAGCTGGGGTGGGGTTACCAGGAAAGAGCTACTAATGGCTTCAGAAGTACCCTGCCACCGCTCCTCAGCAAGGATGCTGCATGGAAACTTGCTTTCCCACACATTCTGCTGTATGTGACACGGAAATACAGGATGCCATCTTAGGGGACTATTAATCTGACACCTGCTAATAGCACTGAATTTACTGAAGAAAAAATACAAACATGTGTGCATTTGTTTTCGTGTAACAATTTACTTGCAAAATGTTGTCCCCTTGTCCCACTACCAAGGTAGCTTTCAGTTGCCTAATCAGCATGATAAAAAGCACAGCATGAGCAAGTCCTGCTACTTCCCTCTCTCAAAAATCTATAAAATCAGTTATATAAATCAAGACATTTTAATGTAGCACAACTATGGATTAAAAAGTTCTAAGCTTAGGCATGTTTTGGTTTTAGGTTTTCACAGCACAGAGTATTATTAATTATGACAAAATGGGATAGCCTATGTATTCATTCAGGAGAGTTATTTGAATTACCACTGGCATGTGTTCATTGCTTCCAGATTTGGGGAACTGGACAAAGAAACACAGTTAACAGCTTGATCCTGAACACCATTCAGATCCCTTTAGTGAATCCTCCTACTCTCCCTGTGAGCAAGGAGTCACCAGTCCCATTATAGTTCTCCTCACCTAACCTAACAGCAGGATAATTCTATTCTGATTGATGGTTATTGAATATAAATTTCAACTATCATAATAAGTGAAATCAGCTGTAAGAGTAATTACTTTGTTAAAGGTTAAAGGCTAAAGAAGGTACTGCAAAAGAACTTTTTTCCAGGGTGGGCTTTTTTTTATTAATTAGTAAGACAGTTTACCCAAGGTGGGGAGGGAGGGAAGGAACATTTTTCCCCACTGGTCTTGGAGGAATGTTCAACTGAGTGTGAAGTTTAAAGAAAGGGACCTTTCAATCCTGTCTGTCTGCCACTATAAGCACCAAACATGAAAATTGTGATTAAATATATGGGGACATTAACCCTGCTCCTCCTGCATCTTGTTACTGCATGCATCTGCATTAGGCATTACTGAAGAAGTTCCAGATACCTAGTATATAGGGAAGAAATAAACAAGCCCCAAGAAGCAGCTACCCTAATCATGAGCAGGCAGTCTGGCAAGGCCACTGTTTCATTAAGCAGCAAGGAAGCAGTTAAAGCACTCAGTAGTTGATTCCAGAGGTATTTCATTCAAAGACATTAAAATAAATCTGATTACAGAGGTAGTAATAGCATTTTGCTCTTGTTAAGTAAGTCCACTTGGTAGACAGAACAGCAATTCTACGGTTGGTCCCATGATTATTTCCAAACATTACTATATGCTTATACAATCTCCATAATTACTATGATACTTTTAAGGAAAAAAATTAAAAACAGGCCAAGTTTTCAAAGAGCACTTACATGATTTAGAAACCTCTGATTAACATTCAACACAGACTTTAGTGTGCTGTATTAGCAATGAGAAATTATCAGCCTCCATCAATCTGAAATCACTTTTGATGACAGCCACAGCTTACACTGTTTTTGAAAGTTTTATCAAATTGTTTCCTCTAAACTAAGCCATTGCAAATTAGGACCCTTTTTCCACAGTACACAAAGGCAGTGTCACTGATTTCAGGTAGGACTAAGTGCTTGGAGTCTACCCTTGTCCAGCTAATGCCTAAATAACTCTTTATTAGCTCTGGAAAAATGTTGTCAAGACTGTTCCCCCCAGAATGCACTCAGAAGATGCAAATAATCAGACCAACACTTTTATTAAATGCCCCAATGGCCCAGTCAGAACTTAAAAGCTTGCAATTACTGCATGCCAAAAGAGGACTGAGGGGTAAATAATCCACTCAACTTGAAAAGACTTCAGTTTTGAAGAAAGAAAATGAAATGGGTGGAAATGCCTTCATGGCTTAACATGCTCTCCTGAAAATTAAAAGAGGATGTGAAATTCACATACAGAGGTAATCAATATTTTTACACTCAAATTATGGTTTTTAAACTATTTTCCAAGAGGCAATCTGATTAAATCAGAAAGATGCTTGCATTGCTGCAGAGGCTTGCATTTGAAGCCAAAACATATCTACATTAAAGAGAAGCCACTGAGTCATCGCACAAATCATGGAGAACCTCCATATTCATAATCCAGAGAGCAGTGGATCAGACAAGTAGAGGACCAGACTAACCCTGCATTGAGGACTAGCTGACAAGTACATAAACGGAAATACAAAGGAAGAGTTTCTCATGTCTTACATGATTTTCAGGGACTAAAGATGAACTGTTTACTGAAATGCTTTTGCTTAGGCCTGCCTTACAATTCTGACAATGCCCTGAAGAGAAATCCATCATGACAGGAGCTGCAACACAAAGGGATGCAAATTTAACATGGATTTTTTCATTCCATGGGGAAAAAGAGAAAGAAAAAAAAGAAAAAAATTCAAAGAGGGTGAAAAAAAAACCAACAACAAACACACAAAAAAATATTAGTTTAATTTTTTTCCCACAAAGATGTTGGAATTCAAGCTCTGGCTGAAATACATAAACAGGAGAACTAGCAAAAATATGAGCAGTTGCCCTTAGAGAAGAACTTTCAACACCATTGGCATGAGCCAAATGCTGGTGCCCAATATAAGCCAAACCAGCCTGCAGAGCCTACAGCAAGAAAAAGCAGAGAAGAGGTGGGCACAGTTACTTTAATAAAAAGATTAATAATAAACATCATGACCACCACCACCACCTATCACCTACAAGGAAGCAGCCTCACATACAAGCATACTGAGCAGCAGAGAACATCTGCGATGTCAGACACAGGGTAAAAACAAAACAACAACAAAAAAAACAGAACAAACCCCCAAAACACACACATACACAGTTGGGTCAGGAAATCTACATAGGCAATTTTGTGGCATTCCATCCCACCACCAAATAGCTCCCTCTCCACCCTGTGGGAGTTAAAGAACCCCTATATAAACACTGTAGGACACCAGGCTTCAAGAAAACAAAAACCCATCGGAATAAACACTCACTGCTGTGCCCTCAGTTGCACACACAATGGTAACACAATGGTTCTGCTGTTTCTAACACTCTGCCTGCCTTCACAGGGAGATGAGAACCGGAATTAGTCCTGTATCTTCAGCAGCCATAAAAAGAACAAAAATAGACCCTCTTCTCCAGGCAGTATAAAAAGGAAAAAGACTTGAGCTTCTGATGAAACCCACACCGCTAATTCTTTTCTCTGCAAACTGCTCCAGTCACTCAAGTATATAAAACATTTGGAGTGACTGGATTGCTGCTCCTATTCAGCTCAGTGGTAAAAGACTGTGGCCAATACAAACGCAGAGAAAATTCTTGAGAAAAAGAAGAAAGTCAAGTGAAGATGACGTGGGAAGGTCTGATCTGCCATTGCAGTGTCAGCCAAGAGTGGCCACAGGAGATCTTTGTATTTTAATTTATGCTCTCTCAGTCAGGCTGAGGAGCCACAGCTGCTGCATTAAGAGCAGAGAACGCATGGCTGTCAGCAGAGCAGACAGGAGGGCAGTCCTTATGCCTTCTACCCTGCAGAGAGAAGAAAGATAGCAGGAAAAGATTTCCCCAGCAGGGACCCCTCACTGTAAAAACAGATTCTGGCTGGCAAGAGCAAAAGCTGTCCTCTTCAACGAGCCTCAGCAATATTGGTATGGAGCAGAAATGGAAAAACAGAACAAGGAAAAAAAAATATATATACACCCAAACATACCTCTATATATATAATAATAAACATCCTAACATACACTACTCACATTGGATTTTATTAATGCTAGTAGGAACCCGATTTGCTAGCAATTAAACCTTTGGGATTATACCTAGCCTAAAGCATTAGATCCAGTTTGCAGGATGGGTTTGTTTCTCATTCAGTAGAATCTATCTTATCTAAGATCAGGGCATGATGCCTAACAGTTAGCCAGCAAGCGCCAAGTTGGGGGGGCAGAGAGGGAACACCTCCTAGTTGCTGCCAAGAAAACATGAATTAATCCAATTACTTCACATATATACATATATCTAACAAAACAAAAATAAACCACCCCAAAAACCCACAAAACTGCACACTCAAAAACTTAAGAAAACCAAAAGTATCAACCAAATTAACACACCTTTACACACTAAGCCTTAAAGTGTTTTGTTCCATTGTCCAAATTTTCATTGAAGTACTTCTAAAATAGATAAATAGATCCCCAAGCAACAAATAAAACAGATTTCAGGATAAACAGCTACCAAAGTGTTTTCTCAGGCTTTTTTTTTTTTATTAAGATTTCCTATAGCAACAGGAATTTAGACTAAAAAGTTGTTTACCTGGAAATCCAATTCCTGATGGGATCAGATCATGAACATGGGCCTTGGGAACAAAAGACTTACAAAGGCATTCAGAAGCACTTGTTTATTATTTCTTAGTAAAACAAAAAGTCTTAGAACTCTGTAAGCTTGTTATGTTTTTTATATTTTTTCAAGCCTAGTAAACTAGCTCAAATCTGAAGTCAGCCTCTGCATAGTCAGCTAGCGTTAAAGGATCTGATATTTTTTGGCCAGAGTCATACCATCAGGTTGTGTTGCTATCTTGCCTATCTCTTGTCTTCTTCATCAGCCAGTAAATAGTTGTAGTCATCCATGCTGCTTATGTGCTTCCTCCCTTCCCATGTATATTATGCAAGTAAACAAGTCTCACATTTTATTTATCAGATGTCAAACACTGTGATATAACCTAAGATGACTTCTACAAATTTGTCTTGATTAAAGAATTTGCTTGGGCTAGAATACAACCTTAGGAACTTGGAGATGTCACACTCATAGAGTACCAGTGACTCCACTGTACTGTCTGGCCACTGATCTATCATACACAGCCCCTCAAGATCATACATTGGTCTCTGCTTCAGAGACAGCATAGACAGCAGGCAGCACTCCCCAAAAGCCACAGATTTGCTTATGGACCTACTAAGGACCCAGACGAGCAAGGAACTTTCCACCTTTCCTTCCAAAATAAGGGGTAAGTGCTACATTTGAGCTTTTATGTTAAAGCTAACTACTAGAATCTTCCAAAAGAGTAATCAAAGGAAGGAACAGTCTGATGCCTGCAGATTCACTTGCCCATCACAGAATTCTCATCCCTCATATACTATTTTATTACTTAATAAGGATCCATCGTAACCAACGGCAGAATTAAATAAGAATTTGAGGAGTGTAGGCTTGCTTGTTTCTTCCTTTTGTAAGGCAGGGGGAAGAGAGGATCAAAAAAAGACAGAACTTCAGGCAATTGCAATTCTACATTAAAAACACCAACTATATACCTTGCTGTCAAACATGGCCTGGGCTGAAAATTGATAATTCATTATAATTGGAGGAGCCGTGTAAAGATCCAGCTAGGTCACCATCCGGAAACTTAGAGCTCCTCTTCCCAGAAGCAAGCTTTCTCATTTGTGATATCCAGCTGTAGTTGCCTTGGACTGGTACACTCACGTGACTTTCATGCCTCCAACATTTGCAATTCAACTGTATGAACTACTGAAAAGGAAGGTATCCAAATTTTGTTTCTTAATGGTATTGTGTGGAAAAGTCAAGGGTAGGGTAGGGTGGGAAGCAGAGAAAAGGTGTTTTGAACTACATTCTTCAGATGCAGGATTTTCATTGTGGTTTCACAGAAGCTAAGCAGATGAACATGAAAGTTAATTGACTCCAAGCTGCAGAATACTTTGTTACTTACATATGCCTGTTGGAACTCCACCTCTCCCTAAAGTAAGCCAAAACTAATAGCGAAAAAGTGGAACTAATAACTGGATGTCACATATTTCAGAAAGTTAGAGATTCAAGGACCAACCAGACAAATTCACAAAGAAAAATCCATCTAGGGATACTAAGTACAAAGATCCTAATTCTGGCTCCGACAGGCTGGTAAGAATTATCACTATCTACCTGCCTTGTTCTTACACTTTTCACCAGCTGTCTACCATTGGCCACCATTCTAAAGATACTTACCTTAACAGACCTTTTGTCTGGTCCAGTATGATCAGTGGTATGTTCTTTGTTGCATTTCTAAAAAGGTTCTTTGAGGACTGCCTTGACAGTGCCACCTTATTTTAGCTCCTTTCTATATCAGGAAATGCTTCAACACAAATGTAATGTTAGATGTCAGGAAGAGAAGAAGGGGAGCTCAACTAGAACACCTCACAGCACATCACCCATAAAAGCTTCAAAACAACCTTCTGTCCAGCCCTGCACAAGTTTTTATTCTTGCCAAGAATGTTCCTTTTTATTTTAAATGCAAAATGTCCCTTATTAAAGGAAAACATTGATTTATTAGTTTAACTGTATCTGAATTTAAATGAATGTTTTAATTCCTCTGCATATTCTTATTAAAGTAACATCATTTCTTGAAAATTTCAGAGCCACCTTTAATAAAGCTCAGAAAATTACTTCCAATACTCACTTTCTGCTCCCAGTTTCTTTACCAATGATTATAGTTTGTTACAAACATTTCCCAAACAACAATTTCATAACCTCACCCTATTCTCATTCTGAACACTAAGAACTCATTTGGAAATTTTGTAACATGTTACAGAGACCATGAAGTCCAAACTGCTGGCATTATCTTCAGTTAAGTCAGAAAGAACTTTTCATCTGACACTTAAATATCCACTCCAAAGCTCAAGGGAGAAAGAAAAGAGCACACCTTTACCACCCTTCAGTAAAGTACAGTAGAAATACCATTCCAGGCAAACTCATACTGGGTCATACTAGACATGTTTATTTGTATTAATGGTTCAGTTTCCATAACTAGTAACTGCAGCTCTGCAGATTTCAACATACCTCTCACTACTTCAGCTTTCCTAACTCAGCCTGGTGTGATCAACTTGAGTCACCATCCCCGGAGGTCTTCAAAAAGCACACAGACAAGGCACTTCAGGACATGGTTCAGTGGGCATGGTTGATGGTTGGACTCAATTATCTTAAAGGTCTTTTCCAACCTAAATGATTCTATGATCCTATGATAAAGGTATCAGACCTTGAAAATGATAGGGAAATGACAAGACATCCACAGACTTAAAAGCTAATTGAGATTAAATATTTCCAAGGGACATTTTTCAGTCTACAGTGTTTTTTTCAGATTTGGTCTGTCCAGAGAAATCACTAATTATGCTAAATATTAATTGTAGGGTTGGTGTTTGACATGGACAGCACTCACAAAAAAAACCCCACACAGCTTTAACTCAAGGCAGTTAAACCTGTTAGGTGCTTCAGTAGCAAAATGGTCTACTGAGGTCCCCCAGTCACATCCTCACCGGAGTGGAGTGGTTTTCCTCCCATGTCACTCTTCACCAGCCCCTCAGTCGGTTTATGAAGCCATATCTTATGCTGCACACTGGCACACAATCTGTTTTAAGCTGGTTTTGCTGGCAAAGACACCATCTTGAAATGCCCTCTTAGACAAAATCATCAAACCTTCAAACTACCTTCAAATTGCACAGGACCCCAGCTGGAAATTAAAGAATATTCCAAAAGATGCCTTTTTATCCCATCTTTCACACCATACAAAACACAGTCCATTAATGTATTAAAAAAAAAAGAAGTGTTCTAGGTATTTAGAAGTTGTCAACAATGCACAAAGTTAATAGAAATCAAGACTACACAATCTTCAAAGAAACATTTTTTCAGTTCCTTACCATTGAAACTTATCTTCAACTCTATTAGAGTTGTAGGTGCACTGATACATTGCTTCATCACACACTAGAGAAAAAAAGAGCAGGATTCAGTCCTTTAGGGAACTCCTTTGCACTGTTTCTAGTCAAAAGGCAAGGCTCAGTACATCTCCTCCACAACCTTGGAGCAATTTTGGCTCTGTAGGTTAATGTTTCATTTGAAAGCTTGAAGGTATATGACAATCTAGCAGATTAACGATTCAGTGCAACAGCTCAAAGTTCTCATCTCCCTTGGTGGTATAGTGAGTCTAAAAGCAGGGAATGTTAACCTTGCTTTTTTTATTTTTTTAAGCCATCAATAAGAGGCAGTTCTATGTTTCTTTAAAGCCTTCCTTAAAGGCAAAAGGAAAGGTGGTTTTTGCTGTTTATTTAATAGTATTGAAACCATTGGTATTAGCACAGACTAACTATCTACTCATATTGTGTTACCACAAACTGCTGAAACAATCTAACAGTAGAAAATAAATGCAATATTCATCAAGTTCTGCATTTAGACAGAGGTTTTTACCTTTTCTCTATCAATCACCAAAGGATAAACAAAACTAGTCTGAGATATTCAGTTTCCATTCAGCTATAAACTGATTTTCAGGCTTGATTTATATACATAGCTTCTTTTATGCTTTGTTTATAGGAATTCTTTTATCTGCCACACTAGCTTACTCGATAAGACACCATTAGCAGTAATGGAACATATTTCATGCAGAAGCCATTATCTTTAGCCTAAGATGCTGTCAAAGTTCAGAAGCCGTTAATAAAATGTGGTGATTTCTTATGTGGCTAATGGTAGACCACAGAAGTAGTAGTACTTAACAGATGAGCATTAGTAGCTCCATTGGACACAGATTTATCATTAAGTTGCTGCTATTATGTGTATGTCTGGCAAAAGAAGGACTCTGTACTCCATACAGTACTATGCACCGCTAGTTATAAAAAAAACAACAGTGGTAACTAGCTTGCTGCCCAGACTGGTGGCAAGGCATACAGCCTGCAGAAACCACTGTTAACAGATATTTCAGCACACGTAAAGCTATTTCATACAAGCACATGACTACTCTACAACTAGAGAGAACACAGTCACAATTGTCTGCTCTGGATGAACTCTATGTGCTTCAACAACTACATTAGCTCAATGCTATAAGTATTAGAGTCACATATAGCTCCTACTATTGAGCGGAAGTTTTCATTTAAAGGATCAAAATGGTCAGACAGGATGCTTACTCTGAGAAACAAACTAGCAGAAACACTGCAGGATAGGCTCCACTGTTCTCTGCCAGAGGTTTGGTTTTTTTTGTTAGACTAGTGTTACCACCCTTTTTGTCAGCTCTTAGCTCCTTAAACAACTGAAGTAATTGCTCTAGCTCTTTTGAAAGTCTTTTCAGTGTTTTGTTTGGAGAACCTCTTTGGGATTTCCCACACCTCCAACACCACCACCCCGTCCCGCTTTTTTTTTAAAAAAAAAAAAAGACATTGCTTGAAAACCAATTATGCAGCTGCCACCAAGTGATTCCCACTGAAGTCGACAGGAGCTGCTCTTATGCAGAGGCCTGTAACAAGGGCCCAAGCCTTTACAGTGCTGAAAGCCTTTGTGCTCTATACCCTTAGTGGATGAAGGCAAGCTATGCAGGGGGCTCATTCAAAATTAATACTACATCAGAAAGTGGATGAGGGAGAGGGAAGGCACTTAATAATTGATCCACAGTTTGTTTTCTGTGAATTCTCAAACGCCTTTATGTACATGTTTGTTTTGGTTTGCCTTTTTGTGTTTGGTTTTTTTCCAAGCTGGAGAGTTGTTAATAGAACTTTACTCTAGTTTTAAAAAAAAACCCAACAAAACAAAACCAGAGTGAAACAATGACAAAAGAACTCCCAAAGTAGCACTTTCATAACAATAACTGCAAAAAAATATCTACCCAGAAGGCAACACAGAGGTGGAATAGAAAACAAGGCAGGTTTTATTCAGACAAAATATGACTATCTTCTCCCTTTTAGAAGATTACATTCTCAAAGTTAAATACCTTCTGCATTATGTACAAGGGGTGTATTCCACTCCTGCTCCTTCTGTGAAAAGTAAAGTTTTCTGTTCTTACCACCATTTATATAGAAGTCCAATCCCACCCCACAATGCAAAGTCCACCCTTCCAACTTGTGAAGTCCTTCAAACTCCTCAAGCTAGGATTCCAATCCCGCTCACATGAACAATTTTGACAACACAGGTACACCAAAATTGTTCTACCTTGCTCTATAAATATCACCTGCAGTCATTTTAAGGACATGTGACAGTGGCATATTGGAACAAGGTAGCCTTTTAGAGTAAATGAAAATCTGACCCTAGTACACTAAGGAGATTTAAACAAATAGCAGTCCTCACTGAAGTTGTGATAGGTCTCCAATGGTACCAAAAAAAGGAGTCCTACCAACTCTCAACTTAAAATACTTAGGACTTTACAGTACATTTCTAACTAGTATAGCAGCAGCAACAACCACCAGCCTCTAAATTTCAGTCCTGTACTCCATCCTCAAGTAACATCTGAGAACCTGCACTCCAAGAGCAGTAAGGCTTCCATGTGGTTCAAACAGGAGACACAGCACATCCCTCAAATCTTTGCTGACCATGCTAGTCTCTACCATAGACCCCCATCCATTCCACCTCACCTGATTCTACATGGTGCAGTCCTGCAGCAATTGTTTATGAAGCTAAAATGTGAAATTCTTTACAGCAGAGCCAGAGTTGTGTGTACAGTTTTGATATTCACCAGCCTTATAGTTTGAAACATCACCTAAAGAAGGATTATCTCTGCAGGTGTTATTTCGGAGGTCTTGCACCAACACTGAGACTTGCTGTTTCAAAAGGAGATGCCTGCACATTATGCTGAAAAAAGGCACACATTTATGGAAAAAAAGTTGCTTGTCAAGCAGGAACAAGTGCCTTATAAAATGGTACCAAAAAAGCCAGTATTGGGTTTTTTGGGGGTTTTTTTTTGGTTTTTTTGGTTTTTTGGGGTTTTTGTTTTGTTTTGTTTTTTTGGGGGTTTTTTTTGTTTTGTTTTTGTTTTTGGTGGTTTTTTTTACTTCTGCCCACTTTTCTGTCAACTGGTGGCTGGACTCCAGTAACAGAGCCAGCAAAGAGGCCCTGTAGAAAGCCCTCTCAGAGCATGGCAGTGACCACGCAGAGGCTCCTGTGGGCTAAGAGCACAGAACCCAGCTGAGCTTTCAATTCCAGGTGACAAGAGTAAGAAGCAGCACAGAATCACAGCGAGACACAAAAAGGGCCACCTTGGAGAATGGAACAGAGAACAGCCTCTGCAAGCTGGAGTAGAGCACAAACTGAAAGGAGGTCAAAACCAACAAGGATCAGGTATTTACAAGAGGCATGGTAATTTATCCAGGCAGTAATCAGCTACTATTGACAAGTAAACTGCAAGTAACAGTAGAGTCGAGGATATCATCACTGTTATTTATTAGACACAACATTTAAAATAATATATGAAATACTGGATGATAGCGAGTTCACTGGAAATCCTATCCACACACAAAGTTCTGGGATGGGGAAAAGTTGAAGACAAAAGCTACTGTTGCCCACAACTGTCCTTTTGCCTCCGTCAGAGGTTAGCACCTCTGCAGCACACCTGATAGTGTCACAAATCTATGGGGCATAGAAGAATACCTCCAACAGTAGACAAAAACGGCCAGATGGGAGCCACAACTCATTCACCTGCTACAGTGGCAAAAACCCTTCAGGATCAGTCTCATCAAGATTGGTATTGGTTTTCTTTAATACACAAAGCTATTAACTGCACCTGCTCAGAAGCTACTTCCTCTTCCACAGGAATGAGAATGGTTTAGGAAAAATGAAGGAGAGCAGAGGCCAGCAAGAACGTAAACCATGTAAAAATCTAAACAGCTTGTGTTCTTGAGTCAAACACACTAGTTACTTGCATGGAAAAGATCCTGCAGAATAAAACATAGATTCAGATGCCACCACATGCCTTTAGACTACCCAGGCAAGAGTTTTGCCTATCTTCAGAATCACAGGACATCTTATAAGAGGAAGGAGACTGCTTCCATGTAAAAGAAAGTAATCGTTTTAAACCATACTCAGCCCCATATATCTGAAGTAGGAACACTACTGGTGACCATGGCAGAGGTCCCAGAAGCAAAAGAACAGCAGAATACAGCCAGAGGAAGATCAGTGCAAAGAGTCCTTCTTTGCACGTAACAGCAGTTAGATGGGTTTCCAGTCCCTTCAAGTCCTGCTTTTAGGCACATAAGGCAATGAACTTCTGCTCTAGCGAGTCAGGAATTAATTTTTTTTAAATAGTGTTATTCTATATACACATATATATAACTACATACGCATATATATAATATATATAAAAGTATTTCCAACATTAAATGTATAATACCCTTTTGTTTGCAACAAAGCCATCAAAAAGAGTACTGCGTGGGAAGCGATAATCATGACAAACTCTCTTCAGAGAGATCATTTGCAACCCTTTCCAGTAGGCCACTCCAATGAAGTACCTTATTACAGGGAGTGGCACGGTGTTTGGAATAGCGTTTATGGGAAGGAAAAGAAACTGGAGAGGTAGATGACAGAGCTCTCCACTTAAGTTTAAGTTCAAATTAAGTTCACATTACAATAAACTTGGTAGACTATCGCTGCTCTTTCTTTCTCCAACATCACTGGGCAATTAGGAAAAAACAGGTAACAGACATAAATCTTACTAAAACAGAGAAGATCAGAGTGCACTGGAGGAACATATGTCTACATAGCAGTCCTCACCAGACTGAGCTAGTTATTAACACAGCATCATGTCTGATGCCTCTGTGTACTCCACAGTCCAAAACCCCTTCACCTAGAGTTGAAACAGGCTGTGCTTGTACAATCACTTTAGGTTGATCTATACAGGGAAAGGAGGAGACAGTCCTACCATCTTCCTACACTTAATTCTTGCAGCCAAACAGCAAGTCAATAGAAATCGACCCAGATGAGAAAGTTCTCAGTCTGATCTGGTAACTGACTGCTATCAGCCTACTGAAACTGTACTAATAACATTTGGTTCTGCAGCCTTGTGCCAGCCTCAGCCCCCTGCTCTCATTTTGACACCAGAATTTGCAAGGCAGCACACCAAACCCAGTCATGAAACTGAAACCATCACCATAACCAAGGCAGGAAGTGACCCTGCTACAGAAACAGGTCCTCCCAATCATTCGGAGAGAAAAGAAAAATTGAGTTAGACTATTAGGAGAGCATCAAGACTTCACATCCCCCTAGATGCCCACAGAAAGAGAAAGAAACCAGTGGATGTTTGTGACATCAAGAAATATCGATTAAAAACTAGACCTTTGTTATTTTTTAACTGCAATCATACATATTTTATATATACATATTTTTATAGCCTTCACATAAGTCAGATGGCTGAATTTTCCTCTAGAAATGAATTACATAACTCCCTGGAAAACAGGGCTTCTAATTTTAAAAGTTTCTCCTCTTCTTTTTTAATTATTTTAATTACATATTTAATTATTGTTGGACTGACTGAATTCATACCTCCTCCTTTAGACATCTACTCAGGTAAACTGGCAGTCAGGAAGATAACTTTTACGGAATTCTATCTTTTACCCACATGGAAAAGGGAACTCTTCCGTTCTAGTTCAGTGGCAAAAATTAAAATTTAAAAAAATCTGAAACTCTTGCTTCATACATAGCAGAACACCTCAGTATACTCCCAGCTGAGTGGCCCAGGATACTTGCCGACCCTCTTCCTCATTAGCTGGTAGGACCCAATGTTTTGAATTGTCACCTTTTCCAAATTCTGTTCTCCAGCCTGAAACACTCTAACCACATGGCATTGCAAAGGACTTCTTCCACAAGGTGACATGGTTACCTGAAGCATGGCATGAAGCAACAAAACCTTTGCCATACATTATCTGTGATTTTTTTTCCTCAGCGTCTCTGCTTTTATGTCTAAACCATTTACAGCACATAGAGTGAACCTCCTTCAAGTTCTTTTTAATCACAGCTGGTTGGAAAACAGAATGCAGCAGAAGAGATGCAATTCAGTGAGAGGGAAGCACAGAGAACATAGCTTCACAAAGGTAAATATATGCCCTGCGCATGGGTACATAAAGCAAAGGTGTCTGACAGGGAGAACCTGTGATGCAGGCTCTGACAAAATGCCAGATACCAGGTGGATCTGCTAGGGGTGACACCCCCCCCACAGTACTGCTGCATCTTTGCTTGGGGCACCAGAGCTCAGTTGCGAGTCTGCCCTCTTGACACAAAGTCCTGACATAAAATAATGTTCCGCGTCATGGAAGATTTGCCCCTAATTCAAAGTAAATTAAGCTGGACTCTCATTAAATGTAAGCTACTAATGCTAGAGAACACCCAGCAGGCTGAATTATTGCAAGCATCCTTGCAGTCTCATTTATATCATACTCATTACTCTGTAACAGTAGCTTACCAGAGCTATGACAGTAGAGATACTCAGGTTTTAACCCATTAACACTATTCAGGAAAACAAAACAGAGGCTTCTATGAATCCACAATATGTCATATATCTAAAGGCATCTAGTCTCCTTTTAAATCTTTCTTTTAATACAATACTACAAAGAAGCACCAAACACTTTTAGAAATAATTTTACCTGCCTATTGAGGAGAAAGAGAACATATTTAGACAGAAGTTCCTACAATTCTTTGATTTTTCCGTAAGGAGTTTTTCTGTTGAGAAAACCAGATGGCAACAGGTATGGAATAGGTATACAAACTGTTTTCATAATATCTATTTGCCTTGTTGCAAAAAAGAAAAAAAAAAATCTTCCATCACCATACATCAGGAACTTTGCTTGAAATGATTTTTCAATATTATTTGATGTAATGGAGCCTTCACTAGGAGCAGAGGGATTTTCAAGGCCTGAAAGAAGGATATTGATTTTTCCCAGTTCTGTGGGAAATTGACAGTTCATTCATAAGATCCTCTGTGTATGCTGAAATACTTATTCTAAATGCTGTCCAGAGGAAAGTGACTGGAAAGTTGAAACATTAGCTGAAGAACCTGATGTGGAGATTGATGCACGTTAAAATAAATATCGCTACTCCCATTTGCCTCATTTAGTTTACACAGCTAAAGGACTAGGATCTGACTGTTTTTAACGTCTCCACAAGTCAGGCCATCTGGAGGTTATATGAGATCACATTGAGTCAGAGTTTGATACCAAATCAAGCACCCCTGACTACAAGCCTCAGTGTGTTAGTGACATTTTTAAATGCCAGTGGAAGGGGAAGGCTGGACTGCCCTAGATCTTTGTGTACTTTACAGAACTGGCTACACAGAGCACTGTGTGAACAGTAACATCCAGCCATACCAACCCTTAGACCTGTACAAAGTCCTGCTGAAATCAGTGGAAATCTACATCCACTGTGATACACTAGGGAGGATATTTTTTGGCAGAAGCAGCAGCACAATCACAAAAAAATGGGATGTTTTCCAAACCCGCACAATAATACAACGGAAAAGAAACAAATTAGGCCTCAAACCAGTAAAAAATAATCTATGTTTTCCTGGGTTTCGCACTGTAAAACTGTAGTGGAATGCAATTCAGTACATCGGTAAAAATAGATAAGCTTTTTTTGTTTCAATTCCTTCTTTATTGCATTGCAATAATATTTGTTAATTTTTAATGGGAAAAAAAGATGGAAACTGTACAACAGTACAAAGCCACTATGAAATGCTAGCTAATGAAAAAGTCAGGTATTTTGAAGAGTTAAAAAAAATTACCATACTGGAAGGCACTTTAATGGTTAATGCTGACAGTGACTTCTGGGTCATCGCTAACAGAGCTGGGTTACTTCATGAGCTGTTCAGCTCCTTGCTCCTGCCTACATCAATAAAACAATTACAGTCCTGTTGACAGGCTACTAGCCATGCATTTGAGAAACGTGCTGCATATTTTGGGCAAAGCGAAATATGAAGGCTGATTCTATCCTACAGAATTATAGTTTAAGATTGGAATTCTCTAACTGGCAGAATCAGGTCAGGAGATTTCTTTGGGTCAAAAATATCCTCTCTCACCTCCAGTTTTAATTAGAAGCAAAACATTATATTCTAAATGTTATTTATATAATTTATATTATTTATATATATTTATATTATATTTCTAATCATAGAAAAATCTTCACAGGTTACTGCCCTTGGTTAATGGACTATAAACTGCTGAAGTATCTAGCCTGAGCATTTAACAACACATCAACTTCTTGCTCCAAATGTATAACTTGTAGTAGCCCTGGTGCCAGTTTATACTGCATTTTCAACAAGAAGTCTATTTGTAGGAGTGAGGCTCAAAAGAAAAGGAAGTCTTGTTTCACTAACTGTAAGCCCAAGTTTCTTATCCTCTACTAATCATTAACTATTGCATCTTACAGAGTTTAAGGAATAAAAAAGAAATTAAAGTTTGCTAAGAAGTACTTCAGGATTATTGTAATAGGTTTTAGAGTGTGTTCTTTAAGAACAGATTACAGACATACTTTCAAACTCCTGTCCACTGGAGAAGACAGAGAAGTTCCTTAAATTTTTCTTCCTTCTACTCCACACACACAAAAAAACCCACCCAAAAAAACCCCACAAACAAACAACAAACACACACAACAACCTTCTCCTCCACATCTGCCATTTGAAAATTACCCTACATCTAGTGTACCACCTGATTTTTTTTTTCCCCAAAAAAACATGTTTTCTGGGTTGCTGCTTGGGAAAAGTTCCCCGGTTCAGCTCAAGCTTGGCTTTCCCTTGGTGCCTATTATATCATACGCTGTAGTTGAATATGTACATACATAATAAATACACCAAAAAGTTTATCATGAAAAGACTGTTTTACTGAATTAAGGTAGCACATCCACCTTCAAATTACAGAACAAGTTACAGAACATGGATCTGCTGCCTTTATTAAGAACGCACTAGCAACAACTAGCAACATGGGGATGGGACTAGGACCAATGATAACTTGGGTTTGCACACAAAAATATTCATCAAATGTTTCACTTGCAGAAGTATTCCGTTGGGGCTGCATGTACGCTGGGTGCCATTCACATGTATCAGCTTTTCTCTGATTGGGACTTTAAAGATTCAAAATTAACTCTTCATACTTTGAGATAGATGTGCCACCAGGTAAAACTTACTATGACAATTCAAACAAGGTGGGAGATGCGTAAAATGACCAAATTAATCTTTGACACATAAGAAAAGTATGTAAGCTGCATTTGATAATTCCAATAACATTCACTTGAAGTACGTTGACATCAAACATCAGAAGTTGCACAATTAATCACAATTATTTTTTTCTAGTTCTTGTGCCCTTATGCTTCTACAAACTTTTATAAACTAGAAACATCAAATAGCTTAAAACAACATATTTACAAGCACCTAGTTTTGGCAAAACAAATACTTAGATGAAGCTGTTTCTTTTCTCCCATGTTCCTCATCTATTTCTTTTTGTATAACCAGTGATACAACCTGCCACAAACTTACGAGAGAAGGCAAGGCAAGGGAAATTTTTATTCCAAGAATGACCTCTACAAATCTTAAGCAAGTCCCCTGGAGCCAGCAGAGTTACTATACTTTTATATGCATTTAAAAGACTGGGGCTACATCTGCTGAAAGAGACACTGAGGAATTCGGGAATCCCAAGCTCACAACAATGCATCTATTTCATCAATACGTACGTCACTGCCTTTCACTATTACAAAACAGTTGTGTATTTTCCCAAGACGAGCATTGTTCTGTTTCTGGCAAGACCACTTGTGAAATGCTAAGTTATCTGTGCTATTAAGAAATTTAAAAACAAACAAACAAACAAACAAACAAAAAGCCATAAAAGCAGGGTCGAGTGAACAGAATGCTTCTACTTCCACTGCAAGGGCATCTTTCCAATGCAATTTTTTAAAGATAAAATGCTACAGAATGCATTTGAAAATTGCATGGAACTAGCTTCACATTGATTTTTTTTTTTCCCACAACCACTGTGTCAAGGGAAAAATTACATAACCAAAACTTCCTTGTGGATATCTGAAAACCAGCTGACATCAGAAAATTATTTTCTGCCCCTTTGAAAACAAACTATCAACAATGTACAAAATTTAATGAACAATTTATATGCCATCCCTTAAAGGTCAGTGCACTTTTCCAACGCTTTTCCCGTAACACACTTATATAACCTTATTCAGTTTTCTTTCCACTATCTTCCTGTAATTGAGAAGACTATTTAGACTCCCATATGGTTGCCATCAAAACCAGCAGACGTCAAGCAAATTAAAACACAAATTATGACTTGTTAATATGCTGATGTATCATAATTGCAGTGTATCTCACAACTTACAGTGAATCATGAGATAAAGCAAAGGTTTCTGAGGTGTCAGTGCTTTTTATACATCTTTCCAGTTAGGCTAGGGTCAGCGGAATCAAGCGTGGATTGAAATTCAGAATTTAACTAGTATATATCCACAGTGTCCAACAAGTATAATAAAGCACAGAGAGCAATTTAAAACAGTTCTTGGAATTAAAAGTCAGCTTAAAACTGTCTTGCAAAAGCAGAAGGGAAAGAAGGGGAAATCGTTCTTGCCTTTTGGGAAACAGGGTGGCCTACTTTTAACTTTTTGTATTCTACCTTTAACACCATTCCACATGGAAGTCTAAGAGGGAAGGGAGGAAGGAGGCAGCAGCATTGTTTGTTTGCTTTCTCCAACTACAGAAAAATGTTTTGTTACCTTATATTATGGCTGCAGCTCTCATCTAAATCAATTACATTATGGCTTACCTAGACAAAGACATAAAGGCTCATAAAAAAAGAGCACTGTCTGTTCCACCAGCCTAGAAAGGCAGCAAACATAATGTGGAGGTTTCAGAAAGGCGTTATGCCAGTCAAGTTAAAGCACAGGTCTGTGCCCTAATGAACAACCAGCAGAAGAATGTCAGCTAAGCAATGGAAAAAGAAGCCTAATATTGAGGTCTACCTTTTGATTTATATGTATTTGTGCCTATGTGGTCTCTGTTCCTAAATCTTACTCTGGCAACTGCCAAACGAGCTTTCCTTTTGCACAAGAACATAGTAAACTCATAAAATAAGTTTTTCTGAACAAACACTTCCAGCATATTTACCAACTTTAGTACTGAATTAAAAAAAAAAAAAAAAACCAAGCTTGCAAAATGTACCTAGAATTATGCATAGACTCGGTGGATAATATTGTTTTCTACAACAGCATGAAACACATAGTTAGACAAGAACATGTTATCTGGGGTGGTGCAAGACTGAGAACTATCTCTGAAAGAGCATACTGTCACCTTTAGTTGCAGCGACATATACAGCAATAGAGTGCAACTTTCCCATATTCATTATACTAATAACTCGGTTTTGTTTTTTAAGGAAAGAAAAAACAGACCAGCACAAAACAAAAAAACTGACAAAATTTATTTTGCCCATGTGCTGTGGCATATAAAGCCTCTGATTTTTTGCAGTATCTTCAGTTTAAGTACCATGTACAATCATTCCCCACGTAATTTCAGCAGATATATAGTATTCCTCCATTCAAGGGACTTACAATTTTCTTGTCAAAACCATTACTCTTCCAACTCAGTTCTCTTTATTTTTACTCCATTGTTTTATGATGCAGACTAGAGAGTATTTTCCTGTTTGTTTACATTAACATTTTAAAAGGTTGTGTTAAAAGCACTACATAATAATGCTCAGGTAGAAGTTTTAACAAAGGTGTTCTACACATCTCCGTGTTCGCAAGACCCCTGGGGAGTGTCATGGGGTTAATATGATGACCTCTTCATCATTTCAATCTATTTACAATGACTATATTAGTGGCTATTTTTGATTATCACTTTCTGTGAACAGCCAACTGAACTTGCAATTTGCATTTACAGGTTTTCTGGCCCAGTTTCATGACAGACTATTGAAAGGTTTGCTATTAATTCAGTAAAAACAACATTAAAACATATTCTGCAAGAGTAACTGCCTATGTTTTCACTCCAAATCATGAGAGACATGGTAATAAATGCAAGCTTCCTCACAAAGAGATTACAATATTCAGAAGAAATTACTAAACTCTTAGAAAAGTATTCAGTCTCTGTGGATTTCAAGGAGTTTAGCCAAGGACACAAATGAGACAATTAGCATTTTGCAAAAGAGGAAATCTGTAAGCAAGGGCCACACATCAAGCAAAGGGCAGATACAGTCAGGTCTTCAGATTAGCATTCCAGCAGTATAAAGCTGCATGGCCTAGAGATATTCTTTAACCCGTACAGTTACAACAGAGGAATATCTGCCATCATGCAAAAGCTATGCTGCATAAGCTTCAACAGCTCAGGAATAAGAAAACGAGTAGCCACAAAATACCTAAAATATGCTTCTTCCCCACTTGCACCATCCGCACATTAACCTTCAGAGAATAAGATGAAGGAAATTACAGGGTATGTAGCTTCTTACAGACTGACAGTGGCTGAAGGAGGAAGATAACAGGTTTACATACATTTCACCATAACCTCCCTCTTTTAGTCCACAGACAGGGCAACACAAGTGTTCCTCACACCACTCTGTTCCCTGCTGAAAAACATCTGTGATCACAGCAACATATGCCCAGGGGAATCAAAATGAAAAAACAGACAAGTGAAAAGAACCATGGCAAACTCAACCACTAAAAGCTGAGCGAACAGTACAATGAAAACAGCTGCTGTAGGGTCAGAATACTACAAAGCTTGCAACCACTCATCTCCACAGGTCGGTCTTCAGCCCAGTAAACACTGACATAAAACCACAGTCAACTTCACTCCAGCAGTTTACTTTCTTGATTAAGGAAAGGTATTTCAGTACAAAAGTGTAATTAATCAAAAATCCCTTCCAAAACAACCTCTTCAGGCACCTTTACTTTCCAGGAATATAGACACGAGGTTAGCTACGAATACCTGCTAGCTACATAACCACCCTCCTCTATTCTCACCAAGGTGACGATCACAAGCTCAGTATTGGTTAGAAGGTTTTACTCCTCTATTCTTCCCCACCTTCATCCGTACAACTTGAAGGTGGTTTGGGTTTTTTTTCCCCCCCAATTCACCTTTCTAGTCCAAAAAAGACACTACACCAGATATGCACTCAACGTGCCTTCAAAACCCCTCAAAAACACATTCACCCTACTTGGGTTTGTGCGTGTTTCTCATTGCTTGCTAAATGGACTATCTCATGAAAAGAGGGGGATTGTACATCTAAAAGCCTTCACCCAACTGTAACATTCTATGCAGTGATAAGACCTCATAATTTATGGGGGGGGGAGGGGAATGCTCCCTCCCTCCCTCTGTGGTTACAAAATCTGGCACATACATCCAAAACCAGCTGCTTCTCTTTCAAATCCAACACATTGAGAAGATGCTAGAAATACTATTGTTTGCAGGTTACATTTCACTATACAATTCTGCCTACTCTATGGCCGGTGCTAGAATGGGGCAAGAAGATACTGTGCAGTCAGGAGATCAAGCAGCACAGCCAGCAATCCCAGCAAATGCCCAACCAAGCCTCCCATGGGCTTACACTTCAGGGGTGGGTGGGAATACTGCTTCCTCCCTCCTCCATCCTATCATTGCTGCTACTACTACTACATGGTAATAGCTAATCATAATAAAACCGTGCCATACACAACCTCGTCATTGTGTAATCGTTGCCTTAAACAGCACTGTTCAGAGAACTTCGATTGCGATTTTTTTTTTTTCTTTTACTGTTTTTATTTAACAGGGATATCAGCACGAAAACACGCAGATCAATTCGTTCTCCGGGCCTGGGTGTCTCGCTGCTCCCTCCCCCACCACAAAGCAGACGAGGGGGAAGGAAGGAGAGAGGAGGAAAAAAGGGGGATGAAAAAAAGGAAAAAAAAAAAAAAAGAGAAAGAGGCAAGAAACCCTCTTCGCACCTACAACAAAAGCAATTAGGAGGGCCGGAAGGGAAGAGGCATCGGCAGCCGCCGAAGGCGCAGGAATGCCGCACGCCAACTCGCCGGGGCAGGGCTGCCCGGCGGCCGGGGGGAGGCTGGAGACGGCGGCACCCCCGGGCCTCGCGCCCCCCCCCCCCCCAGCTC
>JANZLQ010000007.1:34432703-34483774 GCA_026212715.1 Elanus axillaris | reverse complement strand
GGCGGCGGTGGAGCGGGTCCCAAGGGGGCTGGTGGCAGGGGGGGCTGTGCCCGCCGGCCTTTGTCTGCGGCGGCTGCCGCCAGCTGCGTTACGTAACGGGGCCGGCGGGCCTCGGGGCGGCCGGCGGAGCGGCCGTTTGGGGCAGACCCGGCGGGGGGAGGCGGGGGGCGTTGGGGGCCGCACCTGTCAGCGCTGAGGTAAGTGCGGTTCGTTTTGCGTGTGGTGCCCGTGAGGAGTGACGGTATATCCGACCAGCCCCCGTCTCTTGGCTGCGGGTTTGTAAGTCAAAGTGGAAGATTCTTCCATTCTTTCTTCCTGCGCCGCCTCTCTCGGCAAAGCCCTCGCCGTGGCCTCGCACAAAACGCAGAGGTGCCAGGCCTGGGGGTGACACGGGCCGGCCGGTGCCGTGTCAGCGAGGGAGGAGAGGACAACGGTCCATAGCACGCACGGGGAGAAAAGCCAGGAGAGCAGCACGGTTCTGGGCTGGCTGCGGTAACGAGAAGGAGCAAGACCGTAATTGCACTGTGGAGGTTATTCTGAATGGGTGCCTTCAGATCACCTCCCACGTGAACTCGTATGCACTACACACACAGGAGCACGTGAAAAACTGTTTTACAATGTTTTCTAGAATTTATATTGAACCTGCCAACTGTAAAGCTACGTGGCTTCATTGTATTCATATGCTGGTTGGGATTCGGAGTCAGCATGGTCTGGCATTAACAGCATCATTAATAGCATTTCTTTGCTGAAGAATTTCATTATTTCGATGTTTCAAGTCTTTGGAGTTTCCTAATCCAGCTATAAGTGCAATACTTTTAATTCAAAGGATGGAGGACTTCTTTGTAATAAATTACGCTTCCCATCCCTACAAGGCTGCAAGACAACACGCTTCCAAAAGTCTGTCAGGTCTGGTAGAAGTTGAGAAGAAAAATCATCTGCTGAAATGGATCTGTGAAAATAAGCAATGTTGTTGTTAAACGAGAAATTAGTGCAACACATCTATACAATTTAACTATGACTGTATAGTTCACCACGTGAACGTTATCCCTGTGTCTGTTGTTAGAAAATTGTTAACGCTGTGTCTTTGCAAGACCACCCATGGGAAGAGGGGAATAATTAGTAATGCGTAGGTTCTGTACCAATGAGTAAAAAAGCACATCACCACTTACAGTAGGGTATGGTAATAATGTATTATATTAAGGTGCTGTTTTTACAAGTGGTTTCAAATATTGGTGACAACCTGTACAAACATTTATAATATTACTGTCATAACACCCTACTAACACCACGTGTTGGCACCCTTTAGCATTTTAATGCTTCACAGGCAAGAGGAAAATATTGCAGAGTAATATTTATAATGGTAAATTCAGTAACAATCTCAGATGGTTTACCTATTAATCCATTCATTCCCAATCAACAACTTAAAAAGAAATGCAACCTACATCAACTATAACATCATATTACATGACATCACTTGCTTTCTCAATTGGAAATAGCATTATCATTGTCAAGTGTCATTTTAAAGTCAAAAGCATTTCACATTGTCCAATCATCTGATCAGCTTAAGGAGAACTTAGGACGTCTGGTGTTAACAGTTAGACTGCTCATTTGAGGAGGGTATTGAACACAAATCCTGCTCTTTTTAATTCACTTTGTGTGTAGGGTTCCTGTGCAGCCTCAGAAATGAGCAACCCAAACAGCAAAGGCAGCAGAATGGCTTTGATGTAGGTAATTGATCTTTCAGAATGCCAGCTGGAACAGAGTCCTCTGCACCTGCAGCAGCCTCCTGATTTACAAACACATTTTGTCTCCTGTCCTAAACAAACAGGGATAAAAAAAAAAACCCATCCTTTGGCTTTGTGCCATCTCTTGTGGATCACTTCTTACATGCTTTGGCCAGCTAGGTATGGAAGCTGAGCAAGATGACTGACAGCACTTTAAATTCACTGTTAGTTACCAGTCAACACTGAGTTCCACTGTGATGTTTTGGCACAAAAGCCTGAGGCAGTACTAAGCAGGAGTGATATTACCTTTTCTTGCAGTATGGCAAGACAGTGATTCAAATTCTATTAGTTTATAATTCATATGACTGGTCACAGGAGTACTAATGGACAGTATTTCAATGACAAAGCAATGTTTCTCGTAGCACCATGCTTCATAACACTAGGCAACGCTTTAATTTACTACTGACATCAGAGAAAAAGTCCCATCCGAATTATTAAATCTACTTCCTATCTCTAAGATGTAGATATCAGTGGACTTCCTGGTCCACTAGACTTGGACTGGCCAAGTCTAATGCTAGTAAGTGCAGGAAGTTTGAGAAGTTCGTATCTTAAAAGGGGTATAGTTGCAGACTCTGAAATTCTTACTTCCCACCAAGTAGAGAGCTCTTATCCCAATTCCTCAGTTCAATCTTTTCTTAGATCTGGCACCTCTGTCTTTGTCTCAGCTCCTGGTTTTTGATCTATGAATTCTTTGACATTTTCTAGGGAAAAAAAATGCAAGTCTGAGTGACTCGAGAAATGGCTAAGCAGCACATTGAGGACTGTAGTTCCATGAGTTATCGCATTGTTAGTCTCACCACGTGAACCATCTAGTGAGATAAAGAGTTGTGGTCTAAGAAAAGTTCAGCGTCTATGTCCCTAAGTCTAGTTATTACCTAGATACTTCATTTTAGTTGAAAGTCATAGGATAGCAGTATTTTTCCATGGAGAAGCAATAGAGCTTTCTGACATACAGCAAGTTTTATGGAGTCAGAGGTATTATCTACCTCAGAATATTTTCCAACTTAAATATCATACTAGCTTGTAATGCTATTTGTGTTCATTTGATGGTTTTGCAACCATGAAAACATTGTTTTCTGCTTAGCAAATGAGTGACCACTGATAAGGGGGCATTTTTTAGGTTTAAAAGCAGTTCTGAGGTAAGAATTTCATAGGACCAAACTCAAATGGTGATACAAATTGTATTTGCCTTGGTGGAATTACAGGCCATGTCCCAGCTGTGAACACAACTTCAGCTTCCCACAAGAATAACACATATTTTCAATTAATTCACAAGTGCAACTACTGACTAATTACTGTTATGGCTAACACTGGTTAGTGGCTTTCTGGTGAGTATTGAGCTGCTTTTTCAGTATGAAACTTAAGTCTCAATACTGAATAATAATACCCTCTTGCAGGACCAAACCAGCATCATTGTAATCTGATAACAACAACATTGTTGTTAGGATGATTCACAAAGCATTAAGCATGTCTATACATCTACAGAGTTAAAGGCCAGAATCTGAAGCTAAGGTGTACAAAATAATAACTGATAACCAATTGCATTATGTCTGATTTCACTTTCTCAAGCTAATGTGTATCTGAGCCTTAATTTTCTTTCTGCAAATGCTGTACTTTTGGTGTAAGGATCCATTATTTCATGTGTTCTTAAAGTAAGGATAACTGTATAAAGGAACTGCAAGTTGTATTCATCTGAGTTCCCACCAGCATTTGGCAAGTTTTGGAGCAAAGATGATGAGAGCTACTAACCGGAATGCAAATTACTTACAGAGAGCTACCAATTATCAGCAATAATGGTCACAAAGTCTACTCAGCCAAGTTCTACTGCTTGCAGTCTGCAAGCCGGTTTGTTCAAGATGAGCCCAGACAAGTCTTGCAGCAGTCTAAGCAGATAGACATGGAGACGCAGCCTCAGAAGTCCCTTTGGAGCAAACATATGCAAAATGAGATATGTAGACCGCTAGTGCTGGGAACACTACTTTGAAACTGTAGGGAAGAATAATGCACCCTGCTATTTCTTTCCTGTGAGAGAAGGAAGAGGTATTTTTTGTGCCAAGCACCTCGAGCCAGGAGCTGCTACCTCTGCTGCTTGTGAGAGGAAGGGGTGGGAGTGGTGGCACGCTTCCTCCCTCACGCTGTGCGGTCAAAGGCAAAGGAGCAGCTGGGGCTGCAGCTGCACCATGGTGGTGCTTCGGGCAAACATTCAGACATGCAGTTCTGTTTCTGTAGTGCAGTGCCTCGGCAAGCCCCCTGTTCTAGAGATTTTTACAGAGCTCTTTCATATTAATTCCCCTGACAAGTCTATACAATGGTGAAGCAGGAATAGCATGACGTACCTGGTCCATAGCTTACTGTCACGCAGTGACTGCAGGTGTGGTTCCAAATGCTCTTACACCCAAACAGGCTCCAAAATGCATTAATTGTAAGGTACTTCTTACAACCATTCCATACACAGGACAGTGATGGGGCTTAGTAAGATAAACCATATGCATTATTCTACAAAAGAGACACAGATGTGCAGTCCTGAATTAGGGGTGGCTACAATCAGGATATGGGCAGTTGCCTCCGCTTTCATTACTGGTGCTACAGGACCACAGTCATTAATATGGATATAAACTCAGACTCCAGTAAGCGTCAGATGTATCCTTCTAACACTGAATTGCTAAAGGCACTGGACAAACTCTTCAAATTTGGAAACTGTTCCTTTCCCAAACACAGACTATTGCTTGTGTATACCTGAAGATTCTGTCTGGTATAATTCTTGGCAATGCTCTGTCCAGAAGGACAACCAATGTTTATCCTATGATGAAGCACCATATGATTTTCTTAAGTTAAGGTCCATTAGGTTTTTCAAGGCCCTCTGAGTTCCTCTCAGCCATTCTTCATAAAATAACACGGGACACCCTCACTTCACAGCTCAGAGGTTTAACATATGGTGTTTGCGCTGTAATAGCAGTCAGGAGAGTGAGGATATCCTCTGAGTGTGTTTTTAATGGTGATAAGATTTTCTGCAAATCCACCATTTTAAGTAATCTTTGGACATGTTTCCCTTCAAGGGTCTCCTTTAATCAGCCCTAAGCCACCTGAGCCTCCCCCATCCCTCCTCCTGGGCAGATTTTTGTTTTTCCTGGGGTCCTGGATCAGAACTGTCCACACGAACAATTCTTCAGGAATCAGTCTGGCCTCTCCTTCCAGGCAGATCTGTAAACCAGAAGGTCAGGAATTGGAAGCAGGAGGTAGGATGAGAGAACGCAAGACTGCAAATCTGGTTGTGGCAGGCTTTAAACACAAGTTGCAGTCAGAGTGGCGGGAGGGGAGGCTAGCAGACCGATTCGTCTCAGAGCCCAGCTTTTAGAAAAGCTCTCAGCCATGGCCTGGCCAAGAGTTGAGCTAAAAGGTGTTGGAGTAGATGTTTGGCCAGCCTGGTTGGGAGTTCAGCCCCCAGACCTCTGTACAGGCAAGGCCTTAAATCATCTTGCTGAGAGCAGAGTGGGAAAAGCCAACTGTGGAACAAGCTCTCATTTTAAATCTAAGCAACACTTTTTCCATTGTTTTTTGATGCAAACAGCTGTAGAGATGCTGTGACCTGAAGGAACTCTATGTCATTGCCTTCACAGCAGAGAGTTGATCCAAAACCCTCTGGGGAGGCTGATGAGGTGCTCAAGGGAGTCAGCACCTGCTGGAGGAGGCCCCAGATCGGCAGTGCAGTCCGGCTGCAGGGAGCCACCTCCTAACCTCTGGCAGGAACATGCTTGCTCATCTGAGCTATGGCAATAGCAGTGGCAAAAGGGCTGCCATCTTTGCTGTGACATCGGTGTCTCCTGCCTGTCAGACTACATAACAGAGTGTATTCAGGGCTTCTAACAGTTTCTTAGGACTGTACAAGAGTTCTGCAAGTGAGCCGATAATCCCAAAGGAAGGTGGTTGATCTGTTTAACCTGATTTCCTCACAATTCTGTGTCTGGTTCTTCATACATATCTTCTCTATTCACATCTGACAACAGTTACCACATAGCAGGATCAAAGATACCAGAGTTTCCTTTACCTTTGGTATTGACACTTTTGATTTCTCAGATGTTACGCAAAGACAGCTGCTACAGCAAACATAGCACTTTTAATAGCACCTGTGAACAGGTATGTTACAGCAACATTCTGTATCGTTTATATCGGTGGACCTGCTTAGGAACAAGGTACATAAAACACATTTTTTTAAGCATTCCCCAAAGGCATAAAATAGCAGTACTAGAGTAATTACAAAACCATGCTGTGTCGTTAGGGCTTTTTACTTCCCACGGTGTCATGGGAGGAATACACGATGCCTGTGGTAATGTTACATCTTTGGCAGATAGTCCTCTGTGCTCAGCAATAACATGCCATTTGTGACAGGATCGAGTAGCAGAAGATGAGACTTAAGCTAGCCACACAATTCCTCTTACCTGAGAACTCCAGTATTTTGAACAGTTCAAAGAGCAAGTAAACTGGGTCCAGACTTTGTTTCTGGACTACGTCCAAGAGCAAGCTTACACTTCGTAAATAACCTCCATGTATTACCCTTCAGGCACCTTTAAAAGGATGGCACTTCAGAAAAATATACAATTTACTTGTCTGCAAGTCCAGTAAGTAGAAATTTCCAAGCCTTTCTTACTCTCTCCTGTTATATTAACAAAAACAGAATCCTTCCTGCAGATGAGAACAGAGTAGCCACCAATATTCTTGTTGGGTTGAACAATTACTATTGAAGTCTCTTTTTTCAGAGGCTTGTCATCTGCTGTATGCTTCACGACCATGTTTCTCTGTCAGTTTGGATGGGTGGAGTTCATTTCAATTTCCTGCTCTTCTTCTACCACACTAATTATACCGTCAGCTTTTTTTGCTGTCGTAGTGCTTTAAGAAAATTGAACTGTGAGTGACTGGTACCTGAGACAATATTTGGAAAAGAAAAGAGATCCCACTCCAGACCTATTTCTAGATTCATGTCCATCTTACCATTTCATGTACCACCATCTTTAGGCACATCTTCAGCCTCTCACAAAGTTGTTAAAAGTGCCCTGAGATTTCCAGGTTTGATATTTTAGATTATACACCTTGGAAGCAGGGACTATGGCTCCTCCTTGTTCCTACAAGTGGCAAGCACAAAATGCTTGTGTTGCGACAGCAAAACAACTAAAGTAATTTTAATTCAAAAATGTACCTCTCTGTTGTTTTGAACTCAAGGATACAAATATATTTATAAACGCACATTGCAGACCCAGTAAATACAAATAATGGATCTGAAAATGTGAAGAAGAGGCTGATAACGGAAAAAAAGTGCTATCTTCAAGAAACAGATGCATACTTAATCTATTCTTCTTGTCTGCTTTCAGGCAGGAGAAATCTGCCTTTTGAAGTAGGCCTTCTTACTCTTTATAATGTATCAGTCTGCAGCCATTAGGAAAGTTGATGTTTTTCACATAGAAGTATTAAGCTTTTTGAAGAGACTGACCATGAGCAAAATATTTTTTTTTAAAGGAAAGCTCATTTTGCTCAGGACAGACATTTCTGCCCCAAATCAGTGAAAAAAATGTCTATATCTAAAAGTTTTACAAATTTTACATCCCCAAATTCACCAGACCAAAATATGTGGCTGCTATGTCAGGACTTTATTATGCTATATCCCAGTCTGAGTGATGAACTGTTAAATGTGTCACAGTTATCCATACACCTATGAAACAAAAGACTAAATGAAAGTTGTATTATATGTTTAATGGAATGGAAAAAAGAACAGGAGTGGGGACCTTTCTCTTCTTGTCTTGCAAAACATCTATCATTTTCTTAGGTATTAGCAGAGCTCTTTCAGTATGTTTGAAAGGTTTGAACTATTCATCATAAAGGTAAATTTGCTAAAAGCATCAGCTGTTTAAAAATGTGAAGCTATAAAGGGAGTGGGCAAAGAGCTTACAACGATTCCATTGTTCTGTTCTAAGCAGTGTCACTCTGAGCCGGGAACAAAACTGAGACGGCTGGACAAAAAGGAGGTCCAGCCATCTAGTGGCAAATTACACTGATGTGCAGCTGCTGATGTCTGCCTTCCATGGGGATGCTCACAGGACCTCCATGTGCTCTGCACAGGGAGAAAGGGACATTTCCCAGATTTTGATAGATGCAGGACTTGGCAGCAGTGAGACGTCTAGGGAGCAAGCTAAAGTGCGTAGGACCCTGCAGCCAAATAGGGAGGAAGGTTGGCAGGAGAAGTAACCATATCGAACACAAGGTCAGCTTTTGCTAGATTGACAAGGAAAAGCCTGCAGTCAGTGTTCTGCACTATAGAAGTACACCTCTCTACAGTTGCCTGCTTACAGTGCTTATTCAGTCTTTTTTTCACAATATATCTGTGTTCTTGTGAGCTTGCACTTGCCACCCTGCCTGCAACTGTACAGCAGTACTCCGGGAAAATTTGGGGCAGTTTTCCATAGTTCCATAGCAGAGAACATCATGTCCAGAGGATACGCGCAACAGAATGGCGCGATGCACTCAGGTTCCACTTCACACAAGGAAAAGAGACGTGTGAGCCAAATCATCACAACGGGAACAAGAATGACACAATCAAACAGCTACACAAAGCAAGCCATATGCTTAGACCTAGCTAGGATAAAACACTTACCTACCAAATTTATTGAGAGTGAACTGTTTTATATTTTCTATATGATCACAAACTAATAGAAAAAGCTTAATCTTGGCAAGGCCTGAAGAGACATCAAAATAGTAAACCACAAAATGCTCCAAGGAAAGAATAAAAAACATACAATGTGTATGCCTGAATACCTCTTGGTATTCAGCCCAGTGTGCCAGAGCTCCCATTCCAAAAGTGATCTCAGTGCTTAGAAGCCCGTGTCTCCTTGGAAGCAGTCAGATGGAAGTCCTGTGAAGCCTAGTATGCAATTTGCTTGGGCACAGAGAAGAGGTATCCAGTGGGATAGCCTAAGCAGCCTGGACATTAAATGACCATTAGTTTCAATGTGAATTGAACCTCAGTAAAAACATAAAGCCAATTATCTGTTTACCCAACTATAGATGTGAATGCTTTATTTACAACTACCAAGATTAAAGATACTGCCTCTCTTACATAGTGACAAGCAATTGATTTCCATTTATGCTTGTTAACCTATGGAGTAAATGTGATATTAAATTTCCTGTTGTTCCATTTTACTCCAAGCTATTTTGACTGCTACTGAACTCTTTTGAAATATCAAATTTGGTCCAAAGCACATCCCATTCTTGGCTTACATACACATGAAACTGCACTGCAGGTTGTACTCAGCTACAGAACACTGGCCAAAGTACAGTCATAGTTATATCAGGCATAGCCAGGTAAATATGGAATAATTCTGCAAAACTCCAAATAATTACTTTGTGCTGTGAGAATTTTTGTAACTGAAAACAAGGTTTCGTTCCAAGTAGTTACTGCAGCGTGAGCTGATTTTAGCAGACACATTTGTTCTTTATCAGAAAACACAGTACTGAAGGGAGCACAGATGATGCTTCCCTTGAGGTAAAAGATATCCAAAGTCAGCTCAGTATGTGTTACCTGCTGACAACCACTAGTGTAGAAAAGAAATACAGCTGTTTCCTACTAGAGTGATATCAGCTACTTCATCTCAAACTCTCACTTCTATTTGCGTAATTACTTATTACCTACAGTGGATAGCTAAAAAAGCAGGGGGGACATACCTGGTTGCTACTTTGAAGTGGTATTTGCCATTGATTCTCCTACCAAAAACTGGAAAGTTGATAGGGATGCAAAGTCATCACTAATGTTTTGTCAGAGTTCTGTTCGAAAGAGCGTTTGGCCATGGAGAGAGAGGTTTAATCTCCCAATGAGTGATTATGCTCCTTTTTCATCTGATCTTTACTGAACATGCTCTCTCACCTGACTAACAGGAGGAATTAACTGCCCAGTGCCTGCAACATTGTGTTCCCCAGTGGGATGGCTGCCTCATCCCATCTGGCTTTGCCCCTCATTTCACTGATGGAACACACCAGATATTTACATTAAATCATACACCACAAGACTTTCAGAGCTGTCTGAAACCACAGATATTAGAAGGAAAATGAGCAGAAAAGCTGTGCTTTTTACTTCTCTGTTTTACCCACTGGGAAGCTGAAGCAACAGGTAAGTTGTAATGGACTTTCTTACAGTACCTCAGTAAATCAGTGGCCAGGTTTGCTGCCTGTTCCTGTACTTGGCAGTCAGTAAGAGACTAGGGCAGAATGCTAGATGTGAGCATGCTGCTTCAAAATCTCTGTCTGCTTTTCCTTTTTCCAAGGTGAACAGGGCCTCATCTTTGGGGTGGAGTAGCATCCAAATCTGCATTCTTCTGCCATACATTTTGGATATTCATTTTAACAGAGTTATTTTTTAAAGACTTGAAACTGGAATTTAGAAGCTGCTGACTTAAGAAAAAGGAGTCAGGAAGGAGTGCAACAGAGAAGGGATCAACGTTCCTGGGCAGAAAATATGGAAACAGCACCTCCTTCAATTTGTAAAACACCCACTGGGGTCAGGGTGGGGTGGTTTGGCAGTAAGTACAAATGTACACAATCCTGTAGCCATTTGGGGCTGTCTACACTGAGAGCAGCACTGCTGTCTTACTTTCTACTACTCTGCAGGTTGCCTGCTGAGCTCTGCAAACACACTCCTCTCCTGTGGTTATTTTTGAAGCAGCTCCTTAAAACAGATGTCCTCATATGTGTCTCTTGCCTGCTACATAAATAACAGTTTGCCTCACGCTCCTGCCATGCTTCTGAACTTAAAAAAAAAAAAAAAAAAAAAGAGGGGGAAAGAAGAGTATCCCTTCCCACTGGTGATTTCTGTTGTAGCTTTCGTGGCACTGTCGCTCTGGGGCATGCATTGCCTTCATGCCCTCCTTAGGGTGAGCTACAAAGGTTTTTTCTTTTCTGGCCTTCCTTACCCTTCCCAGGACTCTTCCCTCTTTAGTCCCTTTCCAACTCTCTCCCATTTCTCCTCTGACTTCTAGAAGAACTGCAAACACCGCAAGTCTCATAGAAACTTCCTCTTGAGTAATACTACCAAGGAAGGATCCACGCGTACCAGTTACAGTTTGTCCTTCTTGCCTAGTTTTCATCCAGCTAGCAATACCATTGCTTGCCACCCAGGCATGCCTGTTTTGGGCATCCTAGACTCTTCCCTTTATAATTCTTCTTAAATACTTTGTCTTTGACTTCTCTTAGCGATACAAACATCAGTATATTCCTAAAGAAGAAAATAGAATGTGTGCAGAATGGGCTGGCTTGAGATGCATGGATGCTGACATGTTCCTGTGAACCTGACAGAATCAAACCAGTAACACCAACAAGATCCACCCAATCATGTCACTGGAAAGAGCTGAATCAAACTACCATGCGCCCTCTTGGTATCTCTTTAGAAACCAAGCCTGGGACAGCATTGCGAGCTGTCCCACAAAGCGGCAAGTCCCAACATGGACTTCTGGCTTCCAAGGAACATGCAGAGTGCAGCCTTAGCTCTAAGATTATGTAACTTTTAAACATTTATTTTTAGGTGTTGAATCTAGGGGAATCAGCCAAGCAATCAATCAGCCTGTCCATTCCAATGATTAAAGTAAGTGCTGAGTTGTGGAAAAACATATGAAGTAAAATATCCCTGATAGACTATTTGGCCTGAATTTCATTATCTGGTAGCATTTATGCATACAGGCACTGATTCTGCTAGCCTTGCTTACAGAGTAGCCAGGAAGTATCCTTACGGGTTTAAAGACAACTGATCAATAAGGTACTTTTCACGAGCGGAGGAAGCAAGCACAGGCCAGCAGAGCTAGAGGAATTACATAGGCCTACGAACATTAAACTCACACATGAAATCCCAGCTCCAAGCAAATCAACATGAGTTTTGTGATTTTGGCTAGGGGTGGAGAGGTTTTAACACACAGCTTATTGGGTAATGTTTCTACCAAAGTACAAAACAAAACTAATCTGCAGAGCCAAGGGCTTAGAACAAGAGAAGAATATTTTCCTCTGTAGCCAAGGCCCTGTGTACAATCACCAGTGACAGCACTGGAAGCTAAAACAAGAGAGTAGCCTATAAAATGGAACATCTCAGAGACAGTCCTGGTGGTATAATAAATAGCATTCCTGAATAGCTGTTGTAGCACTGTTGTCAGCAAGGCCTCTGGAATGCCAAAGAAGGTTTCAACAATTGTTAATGCCACTCAGTTATATTTGCTTCTTTCTAGGTGACTGAAAAATTAGCAGATTGTTCAGTTCTACGCCTCCTTTTTGCCTGATGTCTCCAACAACAATGTCCTGCAATCTTGGGTGTCTGCAGAAGCTTTGTTACTGGTGGCTTGGCAAGTCTAAACAGACCGTAATGTAGGGACAGGGTTTAAATGGGACTCATAAGGCTCGGAACTTTTTTTTCTGTTTGTATCTTATTTTTTTTTTAACCATGTAGTCTCTTAACAGCTGTGCTCCCCCTAATGCTAGAAAGGGAAAATAGCCTGCTACTATTCAGTGCTGTCTAAAAGGAGGTTTAAAGATGCTTCACACACAAACAGGCCTTCCACACCCTGTGGAGGTTTTCAGCCTTACATTACGTGTCCCAGCATGACTTGGCCAACAGAAGAAACCGATAATGCGAGTGTTGCCCGCTGGGCACAGGTCTGTGCTACACTGTAAACTATTACACCATTGCTGTTTTAACGTGGAAAATGGATCTCAGTTGTTCAAGAGGAGGTCAGTGGCCCAACTGCTCTATAGTGGGAAAGGGAAAACTTTAGCTACTGATCTGCCAAACAAAAAAACCCAAACAAACACAAATTCAAACCCAGTGTGACATGAGCCTGGAGATACACACTAAAGTTACACTACAGGGTTCCAGATAGTAGGTGTGTGAAACACTCACACCCCACACCCAGACAACAAAATAAAGCAATGCAATTACAGAAGATAAAGTAAGACCAAACATCCTCAGTTCCACAGAGCAGCTGTGTTGGGGCACACACAGGCTCCAGCCTGCTTTTGCTGGTACACAGGGCCCATGGGCAGTGACACAGTGACATGGTTACACAGAGCTAAAAGGATGCACTGACAAAGCGTCAAGTCCCGTAACAAGAACATATTTCCTCTTCATGGGCCTGCGGGGTAACGGTGAGCTCATAGTGCAAGCCTTCAGAAGGACTGAGAAGCAGTCAGTCTAGCTATGGTACAGCATCCTCTGTCAGAAACATCGAAGCTCTTAGTATGTTAGCAGGGAAGTGAAGGAAACGAAGGCAGCAAAGGCCTCTCAGTGTCCTTACCCACTGCAATGGGCACAGGCTTAAAATCTCCAACATACTTGTTTCAATTACAACTCAAAATAAATAGCACGCTGTCAGCACAGTATAGGAAAGAGAAGAAAAGCACCAACAGGACATTCTCTTCAGGGGAATAGGTTGAGGATGGCAGACAGTAGCATAGGACACCTGCTGTTGCTGGTCCTCCACCACCTCTAGGACATCCTTTCCCATCCCCACCAGGATGACACCTCTCCCTCCCTCCCACCACAGCCCAGGCTTCACCTTTCCCTTAGAGCCATCCTGGCAACCAGGAGGAGGGTGGACCCCATGCCTCTGGCAATGGAAAGAGCTTGCTGCAGGTCATGTCTTTCTTCACCCTGCCACAAAAGCCTGAGCCACGTCCTCCAGACACCTTCTGAACCCTATTGCCACCAGCTGAGAGAAAAAAACCCTTGTGCTGTTTTAGTTAATTTTAAACCAGTGAAAGCTGATTATTGCTTAGTAAGCCTAATCCATGCCTGCTCTCTAAATACAAAGGGAAAAGTATGTATGTTTTCCTTTATATAGCAAAAGTAGACTGGGACAAGAATCTCTTTAGGAATTATGAATCAGAGGACTTGATGACAGCTGTCCAGTTTGATCCTTTTTCTTTCAAACTACCATTGCAGCCAGGAGTTGAAATTCTGCTGTACTAAAGCTCTCAGCACAGTGTGGTCAGCTGTGTGCTATCAACACTCCCATCCTGCAGGCTCACTTTCACACTGAAAAAAAAAAAATATTCCTGCATGTCAGAAGCAGTAAATTTCAAAAGCAGCAGCAGCCAATGAAAAATTATGGAAACTTAGGTGCCCACAACAGCTGGAACAGAGGTTTAGCAATACACGTCATGCTGACTGCATCAAACCACGGGCAACAGATGTACATTGACACCAAATCCTCTTTCTTCCCATTTAGGTGTATTAACTGTTTGAGTAAGGGCTTCTCCCACATACCTACGTTCTAGCTCCCTTAACGCATGGCATTCTGCCACCCAGAGAGCAAAATACATTCACCTTCTTCTTTGGGTCACAGAACTCCAGCCATGCTTGAAGCTAAGCCGTTTCCCAGCTGCCACCACTTGAGTGTCTCATCAGGTGAACCTGATTTAATGGCAGCAGACATCAAAGGCATGTCAAGCAAAACCGATCCATTCCTCCTCCAAAAATTACTCAGGGAAGGGCAGGCAATAACAGTCCACAAACGTTCTACAAGAATTTGGTGTGAGGAGCAGGGTTGTACTGAAGTGAAAGCAACACAAGGAGGGTGCTACATTGCCCACATACCCTGTCTTGGCTCTCTGGCAATAAAGTGAGAGAGAAAAAACAACACCTGCACTCTGATTCCCTTTCTCTCTTTCTGCAAATGGCTAATACTGCTTTTATGCCTTCCCATGCTTCATCACAGCAAATATTTGCAGGACATGCAGTGCTTCTCTGACCCTTTTCAAGCTGTCTCCTCCCGAGACCCAGATCCTCCCTTCAGCCCCTTCTGCTTTGTAGTTTTTGATTTTCTAGTTGCTTGGTTTGCTGGGAGGATGAAGGTGGTGCTCTCCTTACCTCCCTGCAGTGGTGAAACCTGACCAGTTTAACCTAAAGCCATAGGTTCTCTGTTGCTGTCATTGTAATGAGAAAACAGATCTCTGCTCTTCTTCTTAGGGTTTTCATTATAGATGCATGCCAGATAAACTTGGCCTAGCTGTACAAGGTTGAATGACAGTCTTAAAATACTCGAGTCCCTTCAAATTTGATCTACAATACAATTTTTAAAGAGCATGGGTACTAGAAAAATGGCACCAGCACGACCTTATAGGTCTATATAACCCCTAAATGAAAACGCTTATATTAGTCCTGCAAGGCTTAATCAGTTTCTGATACAGATGGAACAGAGTTAATGGAACCAGCAGTTTCATGGATCCAGCTGCACTCAGACCAGGTGCTTTGTACTAGAGGCAGATATCTTTTCTTGTACAGGCAAGATCTATAGGAGTATCCCTTTGATAAGCATCACCTAGACTGGTCTAGAAGGAGCTTAGTATCATTCAGTTTGTTGCAAAGAGCCATGGAGAGTTTCCTGCAGGCTTGCAAACAAAAGCAGTAATTCTGATGAGAATGAAATAATGAGCATCTGGGGCTTGAGGACATACAGTGACAGCAGAAAAACTGCAGATGGGTGTCATCATCAGTAACAACATGTTGCAAGTGTTCATAGTTTGTAAATGCTTTTCTTTAAGGGCAGTCACACGCCAGAGCAGCACTAGTCTGCCACTAGAAGCCTTGCTCCCCTACAGACATCAGCATCTTCTAATCATATTCAGTGCAGTTGATTTATCATTATCAGCAGGGCCCACAAAATTGTTTCCAGATGAGCAGGCTGGTCAGGTTATCTAGCAGCCTTAAAGCTGTTTCCTTCTGACAAATACCACGTGTTCTGCTCTAGCAAGGGGCTAACCCTTACTTGGAACAGTAAAACAAGCCTAGTGGTAAATAAAGCTAAAGTCAGATCCAATAAATATATGCAAAGAGAAGCCTGGTAGCGTCAGGCAGCCAGGTGAGTTTGAAACCTGGACTTCCACAAAATACTGACAGCAGCTGCAGATCAGATCCATCACCTGCTGTACGGCTCCAGACTGGCAGGAGCCACATGCACTGTAAAAGCGGGCCTTGTCTTCGGCTGTAAGAAAAGATGTGATCTTAGTTGATATCTCAGGCAAGACAACTAAAGCAAGTTAGGTTAGAGAGCAATCCAGCTGTATTTTTAACATGAGCTAACGGGATGAAACAAGTGACTGGCACCACACAGTGCTTAGTCGTATGTAACTCATACCAAAAGTGCAAACAGCTCTATACTTGATAGGATATGAACTATCACACACTAACAACATCTTTTTTTCCCCTAACTAAATTGTGTCCATGAAGTCACAGAACAGGAAGCATGTCCTTCCTCCCTTGGGTAAACCCATGTAAAGACATGGAACATCTGTTGCTATGTAAGTTTTTTGTGGAGCCATTTCCTATGGCAGATGTACATTTGCAGAAGGCCATCCTGTGACAGATACCACACATAACTGCTTGCAGGAGAAAACACTTTTGTCTTGTGATTTCATGTCCCTTTTCCATTGGCTTTCCATGAGCCTGACTGAGTTTTATCGTGACTGATTACAAGAAGAAAGTAAGCTCATCCATTCACAGTACCCTCATATTTTAGTAGTATATTATATGTGTTCCCAGAGTCCCTTAGCAGCAATGGCAGCCTCCAGTGCAAGAATGCCTAATCACATTTAGGGAAAATTATAGAGCAACAAGCCATGCACTTTGGGCGCAATCCCTGAAGTCAATGAAAATTTGCTTACACCCTTAGTGATATCTGACAGCAAAGGTACTGTTCAGATTGTTTTAATAGTATGTTATGCACAGAGTCAAAAAGCCAAAGCTCTGTTTACAGTACCAGAATCCTGAGGATCAGAAGCCAAATCCTTTCCCTTACTGTCAGCTCAGAGGCTCATACAGCAGGTTCAGCAACAAGCTTGACTGAGCACCAGCAGTGCCTGCAGGACTTCCTCGGTCTTCCCTCCCTGCTCAAAAAGATGCCCTGTTCCACTTTGAACTTTCATTAAAGCTAACCAGGCTGAGCCGTCAGCATGACTCAGCAGAAGTCACATCCAGTTTTCACATTTAGCTTGTGCATCTTGTGCACAGTTTACCACTACATTACAAGTCTCCCAAGAAACTTTATGTAAGATAAAGACACTAGATGCAGCCTATGCATCAGATCTAGGTCCATAGCACCAATATAGTTACTTCAGTTAAACCTGAGGACTGAAATAAAATGCAAACTTGGTGTATCTATAAATCTTACAATCTTCCCCCCTAGTTTTTTCAAAGGAAAGTAGATTATAGCTGGAATTTTCTGTTACTTGAGCTTGTCTTCTATCACTTCTTGAAAGACTTGTGTCCCCTTACCCCTGAAATATAAAAGATGTATATTAAAGAAGCCGTTATGTGGAATGACTGGTATTTTTGTAAGCTTAAGAAAAGGTTTATTAATAAATTACAGTAGAGATGTATGAAAGGTAACTTTATGAAGGGAAGGTGAGGGATATTCATTAAACTTCCCTTACTGGTAGAACTTGTGAACAAATAAAGCACAACTGGTTTTGGAAGTATTTCTATCTTCATCTAAATTTGTCTAGGAAGGAGTTAAGTTTTTCAGGAGACAACTTGATACATCAAAGTCTGATAAGACATTTCTTTGGCAGAGAACAGTCCACAGTTCTACCTAGACAGTTGTAGCAATTACACCAGGGTCAGGCTTTTACTCCTTTGCAGACACAGACTCTCAAACACGGAAACTATGCACCTGAAACTCAGGCTCCAATAACAGGTCAGTAAAAGTAAATTTAAAAAAAAAATAAATTAAAAAAAAAAAAATAAATTTAAAAAAAGTAAAAATTAAAAAAAGTAAAATTAATATCTATGAGAAAGTGCAGGGTTTGTATATATTGGTATTTATCAGTAACAGTAGTTCCTTCCTTTTTGCAAGCTTCACCATGATTTAATTTATTCTAGAAGAATCAAAGAGAAAAAAAAAAAGACCCTTCCCATCAAGCAGATCCAATTTTTACTCTTCTGAATTCACCCTTCTGCTACATTTCCAGGTTTGTCATTCTGTTATCCAAGAGAGACAAGATCTTAACTGGTGATGTAAAGCTCAAGCAGAAAAGAAAAAAATAATCAGGACATCCTTAAACATCTCTCACTTCAGCCATTCTTCATACAGCATGAAGTAGACAAAACAGGATCCAGCTGACAGCATTTATTCCTTTGAAGGTCAGCATTAAAAGAAAGAGCTACTGTAGCTACCTCAAAAGCCTGTGAAGCATTTGTTTTTAATGAAGGAAGGATCCTGACCTCTGGAACAGCACAAAGACACATGCATGTGCTTACCCAGAGAGCTGCCCTCATGGAAACACGCTTCATGCTTCAAAGGGAACCTGCCCTACACCCAGGGCCATGCTGGTTGGGCTGGTGCAGTTCCCAGTCTGCAGAACCCAGAGAGAGAGGGGAACATAAAGCTCACTTACCATGACAGAAAAAGATGAGTTCACATGATGAGTCATCTCCCTCCCAGTACCTCTTCTGTTTGACAACAGAGTTGAGCCAGCTAACACTGACTTTCCATGGCAAAATGCCTGACATGAAGAAATTAAGCTGGCTTTGTTTATGGCTATTTCATTTATTAGGTCACAAGGTTCCTGAAGTAATCAAGAACCCATGGGGCTCTTTGAAAATAGCTAACACAACAGGCACAAGCACAGGAGAGAAGGTTCCTTTGCAAGTATACAGCATTTGAATTTGCTGATTTTTAACTGAAAGAGAACTTACAGCAGCAGCAAAGTGAAAAAGCACACAGTAACTACAGACAGCTCTGCCAAGTGAAATCCAGACTTTGTGATCCAACTATTACTAGGCCTTACAAAAAATAAGGCTTGCATTTGAAACAAACCTGGTCCTCTTCATGAGGTGAGGTGGATTTGGAGGGAGACAGCTGGTACTGTTTTGGAAAAGTGCTGCTAATTATCAGAAAGCATTGCTTCTTTTAATTCAAAATCAGATTTTCTGCCTCTATAATTCCATTCTTAAGGCACAGTCTGCTAAACTGCAAGATTTATTTACATACCATAACTGTATGGTTTGCATTGCCCTAGGTGGAAGAAATTAAGTTGTTAACCAGATTTCCAGTACTCAGCAACTGAACAACCCAATAGAAGGGGAGATGCAAACTAAGCTGTAAAGAGGATTGGTAGAGAGCATAGTTAAAAAAGAAAAACTAAAGCAAAGATTAGTATTCTCCACCTTCTTTTGTTAAGTGGTAGTTCTGACATGTCTGTCACCAGACTGAATTGGAAGAGGAGGCTCAGTCTGAGACAGGTTGGTTTGTGGGAGCTACTACAGAGGATGATACAGGTGGAACTGCCTTCTCTCAGTGCTTTGCTTACGCTGGAAATTCAATTGCTATGAGAACATCTAAGACAATACTATAAATTCATTCAGAAAGGGATTCGCCAATTAATGGACACAGGTCAATCAGTAGCTATTAAACACGATGGTCTAGACGCAGGCTTTTTGCCAAAAGTTGACAAGATGTCCCAGATCACACTACAGATCTTACATTTCTTAAGCTGTTTTCTAATCATCTGTCATTAGCCACTGTTGGAAACAAGATGCAAAGTTAGGTCAATATTTTAAGCAAGTCAGTAGATAGGAGGACGGACACCTTTGCTGTCAGTTCCAAGTTTAAAATAAGCAAGGTCAAGAATACAGTATATGCCAAAGGCAGGCAAACAGCAGAGCTCCTGGCTCCCAAGTGAGCCAGAAAAGCAATTTTCTGCATGGAATGTTCTAAGTAATAAAGTATCTTTTTTTTTTTTTTTTTGTAGCTCTACTACCAGTAATGAAACCCCAGTGTTCAGGGGATTTTTTCTTTTTTAAACTCTCTCCAAAGAATAAACAGGCCCTGGATTTCACCAAATGGAGAAAAATAAAGCATATCTCCTTTTCAGTGACATTTTAGTCTATGGAACATCAGTTTAACGAGAAAAGATTCCTGTCACCCCAGTACAGTCTTATAGTTACACACAGTTCATTTTCCCTACTTATACCACAACCCATAGTAATAGATAACAATTAACCATATGAACAAAAATACCACATTTTTGTCCTCCCGAACTGAAGGGAGAGCAACAGTCACATCAAACTGAATGCTGAAAACTGCTATCAACATTTCCAAAAACATCTACCATGATTTAAGAGTTACCGTTCTAATCAGGACAGCTACAGAGAATTGCTGTAACTATGGCATTTCCTGCTTTGGACTGTGGCAAGGTACAAGAACATTTTCTGTAACAGTAATTTTCCTCTTGCACATCTCATGCCACTAGATAAAAGAAACAACCTCTTGAAAGGGCTCAGTGCAAAAGCCACCTCATGCCACATTCCCCTGCAGCTGAAGTCTATTGATTTTTCCAAATCTGTTGTTTAAGTCCCTCTTGCTGGGGCAGATATGAACAGCTGTACAGGAAAACACAGTGAAGGTTTTATGTGATCCTAAACACGACAGATAAATACAATACCAACTGTTGGGAAAAGGCAAGGCACTGTTGGTTTCTACCTTGCTTCGCCTGTGGTTTTTAGCAGAGTTCTATTCTGGACACGCTGCCTACTGCCACAGTGCAAAATGTCTACCTCCACATGTGTTTACCACTTGAAATTTTCTATGTTACTATTTTATTACTGTGTGAGGGCAGATGATAGCTGGAGGCCAGCACCGGGAAAATGTGCTCTTGCAAGTGTTTGAATTAGTATCCAATCATTTCAGTCAGGAAGGAGGTGGGAACAGGGCCAGCTGTTAAGCCTTTCCAGAGCATATCTGGAAATGATACACACACCTGGTGAAGCTCTCAAACCTCCTTTGTGTGTGATCCACAGCCTGCTGCAGGGAAATACGCAGCCACGTTCCCTCCACAGCTCAGCTCTGCTTTGTGTGTGGAAGGGAGGATGCCCAAAAGCCATGGATGGCAGTGGAGTCAGAGAGGAAGTCTGCAGCCCAGCTGGACTGGAGCTGTTCTAATCTGTGCCACTAGTGTTCCATCTCCCTGAGGGAGTACATCATCCTGCTAGAGGTTCCTAATATCAGCCGGTTCTGTGCCACAGGAGTTCCTTTATCCAGGGCAAAATTCCTAATCCACACATTCCTATCCCTGCCCCTTTTTATAGCCTCTGCAGCAAAATCTAGACCACAATAGACTGTCCACATGTTGCTTAATGACAAAGCACAAAAGAAACTTTGCTGAAAGGAAAAAACTCCAACAGTCTAAGTTTAAGCTGTCAATGACTGTTTTCTGCATGGGTAACAATTTGGTAAGATCAGAACAGAGCAAATGAACTTGAAGCTACGGGACTGATATTACTGGAAAACAAGAACTCTGTTATCAGTGTTCACTGGTATTTGCAAAAAAAAATAAAATAGAAATCACTATGTCTCTCACTAAATGACTGAAAGAAAAAGCTTAAGTAGCAGCTTATCTGAATGGTTTCCCCTTCTACAAGATCTCAAATTCAGTTGCAATTCTGCCTTTGTAAAATATCAAAGGGCATAGACAGAAGACAAGTAGGGAAGCCCATAGGTCGCATTTTCTACCCCAGCACTCCCCACACAGCTATGAAGACCTGGATGGACTTAGGCAGACTGTCAGGAAGTCACAGAAACTTGTTTTTCACTGCATTTCCAACATTCATGTCACCCAAGAGCCATCTGCTAACACCGGAGGAACACATCGGACTAATGCTGGGGCAAGCTCTGTCCAGAGCAAAAGCTTTTTCTTTCCTGGCTGAGTACTGATGTTTACACAGGGACTTTGCTGCAGAGAACTGCATGCTTATTTCTTCCTCCTGTATTTAGTCTTCTGCAGATAGAAGGCCTTTACAGTTAATTGTCTCAAGCCCCAGGGAGAGGTCAGAACACAACCTGGAAAACACGAACTGCCCTGTCCAACAAAACCATTTCACAAACTCTGTCAGCTTTAGTAAGGGAGCAGCATGGGGCAAATCAGAAAAACCTGAAACATTGCATTAAGGTAAGCAACTGATAAAACTGTTACATGCGCAATAGTCACCTCATAGAGCAGCTGCTGTATCAAAAGGATTTGATGCTAGTTGAGGATGAGTTGTAAAACTTGTCCAATCTCTATCATGTCTGATTTCAGGTTCAGCCCAAGGCCCAGGGAAATTCTTTGGCTCAGCTGCCTTTGGTTTGTCTTCATCACCATCATTAATACTTGTTTCCTCAGTGGAGTTAATGTTGGGATGATACTTGCTTGCTGAATACTCTGGCACAAAAACTACAGTATGAGTCATCCATCCCCTAATGCCATTACAAGGCATCGAACAGCTCACACATGCTATGCCTCTGAGCTGTTTTTAAACTTCACGTCCAGTAAAGGACTTTTTATTGTTTACAGCCCAGCAGCTGTAGTTTAACTAAGCAAAAGACTACCTGAAAAGAAAATGCACACCAAAGGCAGCTGGGAAAAGCCCAGTGCTTGAGGCACACTGGCTGGCATGAACACACTCCACATACAGCTCCCCTTGTGCAAGACAGCACTGTGCTGCTGCCCATCCCACACAAATAGCTCTTTTGCTGCTTTAGCAAAATAGCGCCAACTGTGAAAGCAGTTTATACCAGCCTCTGAAACATGCAGAACAAGGTATGAAATGTTTCCTTGAAAGAATAACGTTCTGAGATAGTTAGGCTCAGACCTATAGAAAGGAGGAATTACAATGTTCAGGACAAAACCTACAGATTTTAATAGTATTTTGGGTTGATCTCTTAGAGCTGGAGCTGTTCCACTGCCCCAGCAGCTCAGTCACAGCTGATAGTTTCACTGTCCTGTGGCACCCTCCTGTGAGCCTCCTCCTCTGGCCATCACCCCAAGAAGATATTCATGGGCATAACTGAAAAAGCTACCGTAAACATGTGCATTCTCCATTTTAACATCATAGCTCAGTTTTGAGAAGAAAAAAAAAAACAAACAAAAAACCCACAAAAAAAACCCCAAACAAAACCAAACCCAAAACTAAATGGATGCACCAGGCAGCTAGGAATCTCTTCTCTCTTCTTTTCCAAGTGAGCCAAGCCCAGCTACAGTGACCCCAGCCTGCATGCAGGTGCATTAACCAACACGCTGTTCAAGCACGTTAGAACATTTTAGTGGTCTGGTGTTGCCAATACAATTATCATTGAGCACAGCTTAACAACACTGGGGAAATCTTTAGAAGCTGTTATAAAATAGGCACAAAAAAAAAAAAGCACCTCTCAGAACTGACACAACATGGGGAAGAAACCATGCTTTTAAAACCAGAAGTATTCTCAAGCATAGTTAAGCATCTGTACAAACTTCCTTACAAACTCTAGACCCAGCACTGGAAGGCACAGCAGCTGGGAACAGGACAGACAGCAAATGATCTCACTGCAAAGAGCTCACACTGCCCAAGCATTCTGTTCCTTTCCTGCCACCTACCAATTCTGCTGCAAATTCTAGCAACTGCTTCCTTTAGGGGCAGGAAGGCAGATCTAGGCTATAGTTAAAACTTGCCTATATTATAATAAAGGTATATACACTACAGCATTTCAGAAAAGCCAAGTCTCTGTTGTTCAAACCTAGAAAAACTATAAAAAAAAGACAAGTAGGAGGACTGAGCTGCCTCAAGGTAATTTTACTAGAGGCAACCCTTAACTATGCACTTAAGTGCAAGTAAGGTGCAGCCTCAAGAGCATAAATGGAGAGGTTGTTGGGGTTGTGTTCAATTCAGCATTAATCATGTTCTGGCAGAACATCTAGAATTTCACACAAATACTCATCCTGGATTGTACCACAGTATTAAAAACCATGCAAGTGACAGGAGCTAATGCAGTAACATCAGGTGCACCAGAACAGGGAATGTGTTTTTAACACTGCAATATGCATATAGCTGGAGGAGATTACCTCAGAGGGCAGAAGTGAAAACCTCATCTCTCCATCCAGGGGCTTACTCAATTATGACTGATAGCACCCATAGCAAAAGCTTAAAAAACACAACCAGGTTCCAGCTGCCGCGAGCTGTGTCTTAGGGGATGACCATTACCTCCCACTGCAGGGAGACACCCACCACACACACCGCTGCACAACTGCAGAGGCTTCCTTGTAGATGTGCTGTTGAGACATGCAACGGCCAAGGAAAAGCATCAAAACTGTTAGAAAAATCCAGTTCTTCCTTTTTCATCATTTTCACATTTCACACAAATGTGGAAGAACCATCTGCTGCTTAAGAAGTCATCTATATCCAAACAGGATTTTTCTTCTGCAGTATATTCCCAAATCAGTTCACTGCTCTTGCAGCTTATGACTAGTCTGCACCACTATTACAAACCCCCAAACCATTGGTAAATCCCCAGTTTAATGAAAGGAAAATGAGACAGATCCATATGAGCTAGTCACATTCACAAACTTTAGAGAACATTAATTTGAGGATTTGGGGCTCTTTTGCAATAGTTAAGGAATACCAATTCCTTGCAACAAAGGGAGTACACCTTAAAATTACATTACTTCTCAGACAAACCTGTTGGTGCTTGAATCTCACCTTGAATTTTTATTTTTCCCCAAATTACCGTTGAATAACCCTCATGGCCTGAGACGAATCAAGTCTCAGTTCTGCCCTTTATCTCCACCTCACCCCCACTCACCCCCATTTGTGTGTACAAAGAAGATACACCACTACTGATGAATTAAGAGGCTTTTTATTTTTTTACCCAACCAATCTGGAAGGCATCTGTTCCCACATGGCAGCCTGCAGATATTTCTCCCTTGCCTTTAGGGAATGAACTCAAGAATAAATCTTCCAGGTCCAAGGAAACTTTGAAGCAGCATCTCCACCTCTGGAAGTCAGTAGTCGATATTTCCTCACCATGCAGGAACACTCCCATTTCAAATGTACAAGATGAACTCAGGCCATGTAGTGAAATCAGTTTACAGCTCCGTCAAGCACCTACTCTTGCATCCAAAAAGTCTCCAGTATTAAGTGTACAGCTGTGCAATGACACACCTACAGACGTAAGTTTTTCTGGCTTTTTAAAGCCCGCAACGGGTATCACAGTCAGACTACAACTCCTGCAAATTCAAGGTATTGTCTCCAGCTGTTTAACATCAATGGGGCAGCACAACTGGAACACAGGAGCTCCTGTTCAGATATCACCTGCAATTTTCTGCTAGCTGATACCACTATACAAACATATTTAGACTACTCTTTCTGACTGGGGAAACTATGGCAAACAAGGGGAGAGCAGTCAGCAGTATTTTTGCAATCTTGTGACATCAGTTTTGTTTAGAACAAGGCTGATTTGTGGGTGAGCTGCAGAAGCCCTAGCTACACACAAACTCCAAACTGAAGAGTGCACATGCATTTCAAGAGCAGTACCTTACTAATTTCTTTGATTTGCATTTCTCTCCATCCCATACACAGTCAAGAAGCTGAGACATTCAGTTCCTCAGAAGCTTTATTTTCATTCACGCTACAGAAATATAGTACCTTCCGATTTCCCATTATACTTTCTGTGTATTTGTACGGCTCAGGGCGAGATGCACTAGAATAACTACCCTGTACATGGAGAAAGATAAGGCTCAAAAACTAGCTTTACTTCAAAGAACGCCAAACCTTACCTATGAGGTTGGCTCCAATTCCTTGATAATATTAATAGGCACAACGTAAGGAAAAAAAGATTGATCTAAACTACCTATTGTAAGCAAAATCCAGTAACTCATTACAGAAAGTCATCCAAAGAAACCTTTTAAAAAAACAAGTTTTCTACTTTGAAAAAAATAGAAAAATGAGTCATTTTTGCTTTATATGATATATTCACACACATTTTCAAGTATCATTTTCACTGTTATCATACTTACATGGCAAGAGATAAAAAAAGTGAAAATCCCATAAGCAGATTATTATGCCAAAGTAGTCACACAGTCTTTATCTGGGTTTAGCAACACCTGGAATTCTCCATGGTATCATAGTGACCAAAAAAGCAGTGACTAGACTCAGAGTAATTTTTCCCTTTCTTAAATATGTTTTAATAAGGCTTGAGAAGTATCAGGATTTAGAAAACTGTAGATGGGAGAAGCACAGGCAGTCATAAACCCCACAAATTCACAGCTAAGCTTGTCACAGGCTCAGTACTAGCAGGGAATAAAAAGATCTGAGTTACTTTTGGTTAGCACACAAACTGATACCAACAGACTGACTTCAGCTAGGATGTTTTTACATTTAAGGCATCACACAAAATAAGTTAATGCTAGGAAGCGTAACAATCATCCTGTGCTCAGCCACAATTCACATTTATCTCTGGACATCAGAACCTGCTTTATTTCAAAATAGGAAGGCTAGCAGGGCATCCCATAGTCTCCTGGGAAAGCGCAAGGCAGCCACCAGGCCAGAGCAGAAGTGACCATAGTTTTTATCACCAGGGAAGGAATTTACATGCTTATTAAAGGCTTTCCTGCAGTGCCAGAGCTGGACACCTGAAAACAAATCCTGGTGGAATACAAAACTTTAAGTGCTAAAAGGCAGAAAGTCTGTTCAAGCAGCTACAGTGGCAAGTGTCCTGCAGAGAGATTAAAATGGAAAGTCTTCAAGATTAACAGCTTCTGGAGCTTTGAAATGATGGAGAGCTCCAGCAGGTGTATTTGATAGCCAGGACTGGGACTGGTTCCATGTTGCTTGCTAATATGCTCTGCACTCCTGCTCTCCAAGTCTAGTTTGGATAGACATATATGAAATGTCTTAAAGTGAAATAGGAATAAACTGTTTCCTTACTTGTGATGTCATTTTCATTTGTCTGTTTCTTGCCAAATATGAAAAGGCACAAATTTTGCATAAAAACTTTATTGTAACACCTAACTAAAACCTACTTACAAAAAAAAAAATTCCAGAAACCATTGACTGTTCTTAAGAGGGCAAAGTCATCTAAAAATTAAGTGCTAGGCAGTCTGAAAGCTCTATGGGTCTACCTATTAAGCTCAACTATTTGGTTTAGTACTTCAGTGCAGGATGTTCTTAAAATCTAGTTTTAAAACCATCAGGCCCAGAGTCAAGAGTAAAGCTTCTTGGAAACAAGGGAGGTCAAAAATATCAAAGGGAAGATCCATATCACTTCACTAGGCTGAAATGCAACGGTTTTTTTGCTTTAGTAAGGGTCCCATGGAGTCTAGAGTATTTTTTCAAAGCATTTCTGTAGGGAAAGATTCCATTAGGTAGGATGGAAGTTTTGAGCTCAGTCCAAGCTTTGCTAAAAGCTGCTATTCCAAGTTCCCAGAATTTGGGTAACATTAAAGATTAAGTTTCCTGAGCTAGAGACAGCCTGAAACACAAGACAGTGACAGTGCAGCAGAACAAACAGAAAGTGACAGTGAAAAGCATTGCACAGCCCAAGACTTATAGTACACCCAGAAGCTTTTAATTCACAAATATTCCTCATCTGTTACCCCTTCTTCCCAGGCTATGTTTTGGGCACATTCTTACACCTCTTTGAATAGAGCAAATTTCTGCTTTCTTTCCTTGCTCTGCTGGTCTTGTATCATATAAACCCACTTCTGAATAGATGCTTCAAACTTTTCTTTAGTCTTCTCAGGCTTATTAAAACCACACATTAACAATGGCTACCCATGTAGCTGGAAGCTTAATGACACTGAATATTTTGTACCAAAACTAGATGTTTAAATTTAAACATTTAATGCTTTTTTCCTCTTATGAGCCTGTAGCTTTTTTATTAATACACAGAATGGAGAGTTCTCAGCTTTCTCCCATAGCATAAGAGTAGAAACACCACCATTATAGTCAGAACATTAGTATGCAGCACAAAGTTATTTGTAAGTTGGAGAAAACGAGGTTCATGGTCACTTACTTCTTCCAGCAATGACTTAAAGGCATAGGTTCCATATTTGATAAAACAAGTCTGCCATTTAATTTTCACTCAAGTCTTCTAGAAACACAGCAATTCTCATCTGAGCAGTTAAGAGCCTCAAATCAACCTACCTGAAGGTTTCTTATTACAGTACAAGTCAGCTGGCTGCTTAAATAGGCTCAGGCTCAAAAACCTGAGACCATACCAAAAAAACCCCACTTTTCTAGATGAACAAAATGCTGCAACCCTGAACAATATTCCAGTCAGTCTTGTAGTGACATTAAATAAAACCAATACTACGTACTTCTCACAACAGCACTCAAGTTAATCTCAACACTCTTTACAAAAGGGCAACACTACCTGTGTTTCTGAATTGCACTCATTTTAGCAAGCCTTCCCCCAGTCCTCCCAAATTCCATATACACAGACAATCTAATGTTACCACTCAGGAAACTGATTCATCTTTACCTTACCATGTATACAAGCATTACTGGTTTATTCAGAAATATCAAAGCCTTTATAAACACTATTGAGCTTGAGGCTGATGATAGAGAACAGTTTAGAGAAATTTAGTTCAAAAGTTTACTTTAATTCCAAAGATAATTAGCTGAAGCAGTAAGCTGGAGAAAAGTCAGGGACTGCTATATTCTACTATGAATGGTCCTATTAACTAAACCCAACTTGCTTTGCACACCTGCGGAATCAGGGCATGCAACCAGTTACACCAGAATCCACAGAAACCAGCATACAAACAGCCTAATAGCTCTCTCCACATCCAACATCTGTCCTGGTTAATGACCAATACTGAAGGAAGGCATAGGATCATTGGATATAGATGCCTACTACAAGTGTTTCTATTAAACAAACATAAGAACAATCCAGAAGTTACTGTAATACTTTTTTTTGGTATAGCCTGATACACTATTTAAGACAAATTTCTGATATAATGTGCAAGAAAGTGTTTAAGTCTATCTTAGCACATAGAAACACTTCAGTGCCTTAAATCAGGCAGATTTAAAAGCCTGATTCAACTGAAGCTTCACTGCCACAGCAGCTAAACTTGCTTTAAGGAGTTATCACAAAGATCAAAACCTCAATTAGCACCTGCCTTTAAGTTTAACTGAAGAAAGGCTATACAGCCCTGGCAAGATCTTAAAGTACACCACAGACTAAAAAAATAAGACATCAGCAATAAAGCATTGATTTTGCTGCATGCTCTACAGTCAGAGTGGAAAGAAAAAGCCTCTCACATGGTGCTCAAAACAAGAAGTTAAATCAACAGCATTCAAATTTTTCCCCCAATCCTGCGAGTCAAGCAAACTTACAGCTCCCACAGCAACTTCCAAGCCACTGAAAGTTTAATTTCATTATAAGACATACATAATAGCAGACTATCTAGATCCTTATATACTTATTTTGTAGCCATGTCTCTAGTGTGCTTTACTTGTACTTCATACAGGAATTATATACTTGAAGTAGAACTACTCAAGTGCTTTTAGTGTAGTTTCTACCTGAAACTAGATGGCTTTCGATGTACCCTTGACTTTCTTGGTTGGTATAAACCAAAGTCAAAAGAGAAACAATGCAAACCATGATCAATTAGACCAACCACTAAGAAAAAACAGTAGCCACATCAATATAATTTCACTTTGATTTAGGGTGCTATCTAATAGATTTATTAAAATTTTCAACAGACTATAGCTCCAGACTTCACCTTTCTTGGAAGACACTACAATAGAAGCCACAGTAGAGACTGCCTTGTCACAAGAGGTACAAATACTTGCCGTATAGATGGAGAAATAAAAGGACAAATCTACTTGTCTAAAAGACAATTAACTGTACACATTTTATTTACAGTTTTGTACACTGTCTTAATATGAATGGGACCGCTTTTCTACTTGAGCCATTTTAACCAAAGCAAAATAACCTAAGTAATACAAAGTGTTAAAATACAGCATAAGATACAAAAACAGACATACTATTTCTAGTAAGGAATGTAAATTATGGTGTTACATTAAAAAAAATCCACAATTATGTTTAGGAAATCACACAAACAGATCACTGATTTGACTGAAATGCATAAGTTTGTAGCAAAGCTTTGATGTTACAAAAAAACCAAAAAATTACCAAAGAATGCACAAAATTAATGTTTATTCCACCTTTGTCATATTCCCAGATTCTTCACCAAATGTTACATGAGCGAAAACTGAAATCAAAATATCACTAATGTTATCAAATAGGGAAAACAAATAAATTAATCTAGCAGCCATCAGCATAGGTTACAGCAAATATGATGCTGTATAAAAAAATGCTAGAAAACTGTATGCACCATACTCTTTCAAACCAGCAAAATGTTACTGCATACAATGCAAATGTAAAACAGAGTAATTTCCTGCAGGTACAGAAATGCAACTTCTTTTCAGAATACTGTGGATAAACAATTTTTTTTTCGTAATAGTAATGTTTCTACCAAGCTATTACAGAGTGGGCCAGGAAAACATTTATGGATTCGGGGGGTGAAGAGTACTAAAATTCTGATTGGTAATGGTTACTTCAGCCAAAATAGAAAAAAATGAACACAGAAGTACAAGACAAAGGCGAATGAGACTTCTCACAAATCTTAGCAACACTTAGATGGAAATCAAATTTAAATGTAGTCCACTCTGCTTTTGAAGAGGCTTTGGTTCAGCTCCCAAATCTCGATTGCTTGACGCAGTCTCCTATGAAAGAATACTCAGAAGGTGTCTTCTTAAACAACAAACCTATTTTTAGTGGTGGAGCCGCTCTTAGTCGCTGTGTCTGCATGGGACTGATAACCAATCACTATCTTTGGAGGAAGTCCTAATCTTTCCTTGTATACTCTCCTGGAGAAAAGAAACAGAACAACAGTTTAAGCAAAGCCCTTAGGAAGGAATTAGTAACAGGACAGCTGCTTAAGATCTGCTGACACCTTCATGAAAAATTGTTTCTCAATAGGCAACTATTTCTCAAGTATTAATAAAGGACTTGAAACAGGATTTTTCTAGCTTATTGCATCTAAAAATCAGCTTATAGTTTTGTATGAACAATGACCATATAAAATAGGACAAGCTCTTGCAAAAAAATAATTAACAGGCCTACATAAATGTAGAAGACAGGGATTCTACTGCACTGATGTGGTATACCATTAGTATCAGCAAGCTATATTCCCACATATAGCAACAAAAGAGCTATGAAGAAGTCATGGTCCACAATTCCAGAACTACTGAGATGATAGTCACCTGAACCAAATAAAACAGCAAATCCCTGGAACAGTTTTTATCACCACACACATCTCAGTTGCAGAGACTTGCTGTCTTTTCTTGAACTACTGATGGAAAGCAGACCCCCATCCCCTCAATTCGTTATGGTACTGGTCAAGGGCAGCTAACCAACCACAGCTTTAAGATGGGTCTTATGCCTTAAGAGAAAGAATCAGCAGTACCCACCTTACACACAGTGTAAGCACTCTCTTGGCAGAGTAAGATGCAAGCCACTAACGGCACTAGGCTGCAAGCTCCGACTACACCACAGAGCAAGCCTGTTCAACTGCAGATTGTTAACAAAACTACATAAATCTGGGGGGTTTTTTTGTTTGTTGGTTGGTTTTTTTTAACCTTACCCTAATCATAATGAAGCAGTTTACAGGGCCATAGCTTACCCCAATTTTAACTGTTAAATAAAAGCTTGATGTATTATCTTTGGAGTTATGGCAACATGACAGCAGGTAGTCAGCATAACTTTCCTTAGTCATTGTGTCAGTCAGTTTGCAGAATCTTAGCTTTTTTAGAGTTCTCTAATGGAGTCATCTTAACTCCTTAGTTAATGTTAATACCATTCTAAAAGTGCTCTCTGATGCCTACTAGGTTTGATATAAGGTTATTCTCTGCTAGTGGAAGATGTGTACCATAGTTCTGTTTATCATTAAACACATCTCAAGTCTGAACCTGATTGTATAATAAAATTGTTAGTATAAGGCAGACTCCACAAGATTCTTAAAGGCCCAGATGAGGAATGGGTCAAGTGAGCCACACTAAATGAAAAATATTAGCAAGCTACTAAGCTTGACAATTAAAGTTTGGCCCAAGACAGATGTGCTAAGCTGGTAAGATAAACATTCTCATTGGTTTGCATAGCTTAAGTGGCCTACAATGACTGAATTTAACAGCAAATAGTTTTGAAGCATCAATACTACCACATAAGGAATCCACTAGCTTTAGCAATACTTGCTAAATAGCAGAGCACAAAAGGCATTTTCCATAGTATAGACTCATGATAACATGAGATGACTACTGCTGCTGACTGGAATGAAGACTATAACATGCACATGTCAAGTAATCCATGAAACTCAGCATTATTTTGTTGGATTTGTACTTAAACAGTGAAGAAGAGGTAGGAAGACATCTTTAGAGTTTCACAGCACATCACTGTTCAGCTTTTTTCAAATATAAGGACATCCTTGTGAGCTTAAAATTTACAGCACCTTTCCTCTCTTACAAATAAGCATCACTTTCCTGAGAAAAATCTTACCAACACTCTGTTACTGGCTACCCACCTTTACAAACTGGCATGCTGCAACAGAATCTACACAATCTACAGATATTGGTTACAATGCGTCATTGTGAAATGAAAAAACTTTTGCCAAGATTTGTGTTCAATTCTTCATAATTTCTAAGCTACAGCAAAGGTAGTGCAGCAGTACAAAGCAGTAACATAAGTCCATACAAAAAAACTACACAACACAACAAATAATTTGGCACTGAGTTACTTAAACGCGGGATACAGCTCTGCACAGGCTACATTTGCCTGAAGTGCATTATCCATCAAGTTAGCTGGCTTTAAATGCATTGTCACACTTCATATATCCAAAACACCAATCACATTACTTACCCTATATGCGTAACAGCATCCCTGTTTTCACATTCAGTTGTCCATATTGCTATTTTATCACCCTTAGTTCTAACATTAACAACAGCACCACATACATCATCACTGTAGTCATCAAACGACTCCCCAATAAGGCACAGCAGCTACAAAACAAAGATGAACTATTAGAAGTGGCAGTTCAAAGTCAGAATCCCACTCCATAGGCAAGCACTCAGTGTACACAAAGGACTGAAGAATACCACATCTTACTGCTTTTAGCCACTTGCCATACAGCAACTATTTTCTCCTTATTGCAGTATTTGCTTGACATTCCAAGTGTTACAAGTGAACATAAACTCCGTTGTACTAGTTTGAGTTTTCCATCTCTGCTCCTGTCCCAGCAGCTGTAAGTCCTGACACAGCTGATCATTTATGTAGTGTTGCCTCCCAACCCATCCTCCCAATCTAAAACCAGTAAGAATTAAAGGAATTTATTCTTCTTTCTAAAGTACATTTAACACAGGTAGACAAATCTGAAGTTTTAAGTGTTTACATTCATTATCTAGGAAGAACCGGTGAAGAACTATTTGGGCAATATGTCAGCTATGTAAGGTCCAACTTCAGTCCTGAAGTATATGAATTCAGAGCCAAATCAGACTGCAACTTAGATGAAAAGTGCTATCTAATGAAGCATTCCTTCTTATCACCACACTCAGGAGCTTCAGAGTTCCCACAGACTCTAAAGTGGGAATCAGTCATTCTGAACAGTGTGTAATGCAAGGGCAACAATGCAAGTAACACAAGATTCTTCCCCCGTAGATTTCTAATAAAGCTGGGAACTGGCAAAGGTGGTATACTTCAGGAACATCACACTGACTTAGGTCACATCCTAAGCGTGTACAACATGCAAACTGTGAAAGCGATATTTAAAGTCTTCAGCTTGCAACTTGTAAAACAAGCAGTTTTCAGATATTCAGAACTGAGAATTTCTTTTGGTTAAGACAGATTAATCTAGTCCATCCTGAATTAAAAATCCTTCTGCACACTGAAGTATTAATCTCCAAATGAAAAGTTGTTCACTTCACTTGCACAGTACGTTAAATACGCTACCATTACATTAATTTTCCAGAATCACTTACAACATTTGGAAATTCAACACATTTGCAACTTTTTGAACAAAGCAGGTCTTTCAGTACTCATGAGAGCTGCAAGGGTTGACTTCATTAAGGAAATACAAAAATGACAAAGTGTGCTACTGAGTGAAACAGGTATAACTACACATACTTTAAATGTTACACCCAGTTGCAGGCTGCACACATTTGCTGAGTAATAAAAGCCACAAATGTTTAAGTTTAAACTGCACATACACATTCAAAGTATTGATCAACAGCCTTGGTACAAACACAAGCAAAGATGACTACCATGCTCAAACCCTACAGTCAAGTACATACTTCATGAATGCTGCACAAGAGCAGAAAAAAAGTCTTCTCAAATGAAGTTTAGTTTACAGTTAAGAACAGCAAAGATCATTAGATTATAATAAAAATTTGTTTCAAATGGGAGTGATAAAGGAAGTGGCTTTGATTTTTATTGGAGAAAGTTGGTTACAAATAATTACTGGAATTAGAAGTGACAGGGTTGTTTTAGAGCATATCCCAGTCACCTGAGTTTTTGGGCCCTGCGCCATTGCTTGCTGCTAAACAAAAAGCTGAGCCCTCTAGTCTTAAGAGTGCACAGACTATCTACATGTTTCCAATCCATATGTAACAGCTATTAAGAATCAGAAGGGCTTATATAGGCATTTAGGTGGAACAGCCAAATGCACACAGCAAGACATTCATTTACTCTGGTGCAGTCATATTGCTTAGTATACTCACAATCCTTTCTTCAAATCATTACTACAGTAACTAGAAAGATCCTACTAACCCTGGTATTTTGGACACCTCTGCTTTGATCCTGAAGGCCATTTCTCCCTTTCAAAGGGGTGCAATACTTGCCTCTCACATACAGAGATTTGGTAAGGTTGCTTTGCATTGTATTGTCTGCACTCCATGCCCCTAAACTCCAGATCACACTAGACTGTTTTAGGCTATTGAGTCAGTTCCTAGACAGTACAGTTGTATCCTTTTCTACGACATGTTTACTGCAACCCATATAATCTCTAGAAGTATATATACACCTATGAAATCTATTCCAAAAAGACAGAAGCAATGGAAAGTAGTATTTTTATAGTGTACATATAGGAAAGACTGTGCTATTACTTGACTATCCTAGTGTTGAAATAAGGAGAGAAAGAACAAAAAGCTGAAACTCCCTTGTTTCAGCAAGGGCAAAACCTGAAAACTAGTCACTTGTAACAATTTGTTTTACAAATACATTTAAGCAGTTAAATTTGGGAGTTGCATTCATGACGAACTATTATTTTCCCAGTAGCTTGACAGGTATTCTGTACATTCCAATAGGAAAAGGTTAATCTGGCCCGTAGAATTCTCTCTATTGCTGCCCATTATAAGAAAGTATTCAACAGAATCCCAACTACGTTGAGCATCACTATTGAAAAATGTTTCAAATACAGCCTGTCAAGAAAAACTTACAAGGACACTGTGCTGCCAGGAAGTTAGAAGTCTAGTGTGGCACACAAAGAACAAACCAGTTAAAATACTAGATACGAATGCAAGATTCTCCAGTTGCAACTTGTAAGGCCATAGTGCTTACTGTCTCTAGCCAGAAGCGATCAAGGTCACTTCGTCTCTGCTGTTTGTTTAGTGTAATTAGCCATCGTCCTCCTCGCTTGTTTTTTTCATCTTCCCACATGGGTTCAATCCCATCCTGCAAAGGACAGTCAGAAATTAAATCAGACTTCAGAGAATCATAGAATGATCTGGATTAGAAGGGACCTTAAAGATCATCTAGTTCCTACTCCCCTGCCCACTAGGCCAGGAACACTTCTACAACCCCTCCAGGCAACCTGTTCCAGTGCCTTATCACCCTCACAGCAAACACTTGATCTGTATTTTTCCTAAAGAATAGCCAACAGGCCAGTGACAACTGACATAGCAACTTAAGAAGAAAGTGTATAATTTAAGATACATTCCTGTCCAGAAAGTGTCTCATACCAATATCACAGTTCCAAACCAGCTTAACAAATGCACTTTCTCTAATGAATTTTTATTTCTACAAAAGAATCACAGCACAGGCAAAAGTCTTGGCTACACAACATTACATACAAAAAAGTGTGGGAACAAAGTCAACCACCCACTTTGCCCTGTATGAAATCAGATAAAATTAGCAGCTACATTCTGGAGTCCTTATTTTAAGTCTTGACTCAGTGCAACATTGGCCAAGTGCTTCGCTTATGCATAAAGATTACTTCACTGAAACGGACACCCTTGGCCATCTATCTCAGTTACTTCCTGCACACACAAGGTGAGAATAAGAAGGTTTCAATCATCAGGGCCACAAAACCCAACACACCATTTAGAAGCAAGTTGCATTCTGATTCATGCTTTACCAGTGGCCCTACGCTGAATTAAAATTACCCTGGATGCGCTGATGCAGCAAAGCAGCTAGCCACCACTCCCATATCCACCAGCTACATAGCACTTCAGAAGAGTCAGTCATTAAAAAAAGCAGGTAACTGTCTAGACAAATTCAGTTAAAATCTCTATTAAGAGTCAGACTACAGAATTTTGACTGAAAACTAATTAAGTGTTCAACATGCAGGATGGAGTGGTGTCAGCTCACTTTAAATTTAACACCCTCAATGGCAGCTGCAGAGCTCAAGCTACTTCATCACCTTTAAGAGGCACTCTTACGAGGTCACGATTGAAGGACAACAGCAAGAGATTGCTCAGAAGCCTGCAACAGTTGCCAATTCTGTACCTGTTCCATGCACGTAAATACTTAAATTATTGCTGACTGAGAATAAGCAAACACAGAATAGATACACATACTCAAAACACAAATTTCGGATTCATGCAAAAAATACAAGCATGATCCATAGATATTCTAACCTCCGAAGGGCCTACAGCTCTTAAAATTTACTGGAAAGGTTTCTCAGTCACCTAAAATATCATCACCTTCCCAAACCCAAGCATCACCACCTCAGGCTGCTGGGGTTTACAAACTACATACACAGCCTACTGAAGAGTCCCAGCCAGTAGCTATGTTTTATAAGCAAAGAAGGAACCAGGCACCAGTAGTTAGGGGATTATTTAGGTATTTGAATCCAGAAAGTAAGGTGTATGTTAGAAGCACTTCAGAGAGGTTAGGATTTAAATTAGAGCTCCAGTTCTGATCGCCACTCCAGCCAAGGCAGGATTTCATGTACACTTTCTCATCAGCATTTCCTATTCATTAGTTTGAACAATTCCTCAGCATCCTTTAAGTGTCAGTGTTGAGTACGATCTTTTATTTTATAAATAAGTAACAGAGCATTTAACTGCTGGTATAAAAATTAATTGTAAGAACATGTTGCATCTGGCCAGTAGTGCTCAAAGAATACTGGAGAACATTGTAGCCTCCCATAGAACCTGGACATTTTAACTCATTTCATGTCACACCAAGTGACAGAGCTAAAAAGTCTTTCATATTATAAAAATTATAATGTAATTTATATTAAATATATATAATATATATAAAATTGATAATTATAAAAATTGAGAATTATTTGCACAAACATCTCAAACATAGAATGAAAACAAACATAGTAACATATCAAGACAGTGGCTGTGAAGGATGTTAAAGCAAGTACTTGCATTTTCAGAAGTAGTGACAGCCTGATTTTCAAAGGGCTTGTATTTGGGACTTCCTAAAAAAACCTAACACCTTTAGGACATTCCCAATCATGTTCCTAAATATCTGAAGTGAAATATTTGAACAGTGTCTTGCTTAGTCAGGAAATCATCCATCAACATCCATAATTGAAGAAAAAAAAAAGGTTAGCAAGCATACCTTAAAGAGCGAGTAGTCACAACCAGGCATTAAATTACTAGAGAGCTGGATATGGTTGTATAAACTATTGGAGGGAAAAAAGTAGGATTAAAAACTAAGCATTATTTTAAGGTACAAAACTCTTGAAGAATTTAAGACATATGATCAAGTAACATACAAAAATTAAAAAGCATTAAAGTTATTTCTTTATTCCTAAGTACTCCTATTTCTTAAGCATTTTTCAACAGTATAAAAGCATTAGCTTTAAGATGTTCTGGACTTAAAGAAGCAGAATGGAAACTGGTTTATGAACACTTGCTGGGTTCCTATACCAATGCTTCTTTTACATCTAGTTCTAACAAAGTTATTAGAAACATAACTCACTCAGCCTTCATGGCAACAAGTTCTGTGTGCATGTGTATTCTGTACATATGCATACATGGAATAATCATTTATATTTAAGGCTACTCTCTCTGCAGAGAGAGGTTTTAGGAAAAATATTCAACTTCGCTATTTAATACAATACTCTGAAGGTTATAGGTCTCAATTCAAATTGAAATAAGGACTCAAAAGGCAAGAACAGTTGACAAACAACAAAATATAGAATATATACTCTGAATTAATTTAAACTATGCAATCCAGAGGGGAAAAAAAAAAAAAAAGGAGTACATACTGTCTCCTCCTCTAGCAAGAAGATAGATTTTTTTTTTCCTGCACTGTTAAGGTCAGACTTCAGAAAAAGGCCTGCACATATCACAGTAACCTGTAGTCCAAGACCAACTAACACTGAGGCATGGTGCAGTACCAAACAGGAAATTAATTACTGCAATGTTCTAACAATTAGAGATCAGGCATAGGAATTTACAAAGCCAGTTACAGATTTACCAGCTTCTGTCCTTTAAGTTTACCATAACAATATTTTCTCCCCAGAACAACACACCTATTTCCCACTCTGACCACAATGGAGGCATAACTTCTCAACTGCTTGCAGCTTATTTTATACCTTCACTGCAGACATCGAGATTAAGCATTTCTTTTAATTACACACACTATCTTGGTTATAGGAGCTCAAAAAAACCCTACCCTTAAAAAACTTCTAATAGTGAGCTTCAAACAATTTAGCCACCCATCACATACCTCAAGACTGCAAACTACTGTTCACTCAACCATTAGTCACCCCCATAGTAAGAATGGGAAAGCTGGTTACAAGCACAGAATCCTATTCCCCTCCTCCTAACAACTGCACTGATAAACTCTTGTTCAACATTTTCAGTACCTTTATTTTTTCCCTGTCAGTGCTAATGGGTCACTGATGGGTCTCAGTATTCCACTAGGACACTATCTCTCCTTCACTGATCACATCCAAAAGAAGGTATGCAACAAAAACCTTAAGAACCCTACCACTCAATGTAGCATGAAACACTAAGAAAGATCAAATATGTAATGCATTTTTTCACCCTCAATTTCATGCCACTTGCATTTTCTCCGTATTTCATCATTATCCCAGGCAAAACCTTCCAAGTAAGCCACCTGAATTTGAGTGAAGCAGGTGTTCAGAAAGCACAGGCCTACCTTCAAAAGCTTTGTTACTGCTATTTCAGCCTAACTGCTCTCGCAGCCCTTCAATTTACAATGAAGGCAGTTTCTTCTGTAGCTTCTAACAAACTTCTTTCAAGGATGCCATTAATCTGCATCAATCTCCCAAGCACCATGCTCCAGATTCAGGCATTCTTGTGCATCTGAAGCTGCCTGAGAATTTAATCAGCTAGCAAAATTTGGGGCTGAGGGAGTGACAATCAGTTGGCTACAAGAATTTACAAAGTCATGTTACTATGAGATAGCTACTGCACAAATACAGTCTTCTACATGTATGTCATGTACATATGAATATAAGCAGCATTAACAGCAAGACAAATTGCATTTAAAGCATGAAGAACTTCTCCAATCACATTTTCTTCAAAGGTTACATGCTACCACATTCTGAAGAATTGGTTAGACCTCACCCTCAATTTTGCAAACACTTCATATCACACCCAAAACTTTGCAGTTAATAGAGTACTTTATGGCTTTTTGACTTTAGCATAAGCTTTTCCAACATATGCCAGGATTATTACACAGACTGAAGAACCTTTACTTACGCCCAAAAATCTTCAACAGTATCAAACTTTGAGATAAGACGAAGATTTGCTTGCCAAGTTTTGCTCTTGTCATTTTTAAAAAACCAGAGTGCCCATCTAAAGGAAAACAAAATAAAATATCATATAGAAGTTAAATTTGTATTGTTATATCCAAACTAATTGCAAACCTTAAGATACTGTCAGCATGGAAGTCAGTTTTCATCAATAAGCTACATGAGAAACTCAGTTCTCAAATATAACTCTTTGCAGATCAACAATATTTGTGTTCTCATTACAAGAATAATGGCACACTTGATGAACCCATTTAGGTAAATATTTTAAATAGTTTTGGAACATTTCTAAGACTCTTAACCTCTGAGCCTCAGATGTTCCTGCTTGCTGCTCCAGCTAAACTGCAATCCCCTACTGCAAATAACTGATTACAGTCTAAACCACCACCGACTATTCAAACTAGGAGCACAGCTCCCTTTCCAGTAATTTCTTTGTAAAGGTTACAAAAGCTAATTATATCACTCCAAAGCTATACAGGACATGAAAGTTTCCCAAGCACTCACATACTAGGAGAACATAAATTTCAAAAGGGAAGCCGCATTAAGCTTACTAGTGGCAACAGTTTTAAACAAAACTCCACTCCACTTGTTTCAAGTTTTAAAATCTGCACATATAAAGACAAGACTAAATGACAAATTTTCCATCCAATTTTCTTTATCATCTCCAATGAGTAAAAATCTCAACACAATACAAATTGAACCTTTCACACAAAAATGCTCTTTCTGGATCTAAAAAGCATCATTTAAAATGGCAGAACAGGATACCTGATGAGGCATTTAACAAAACAGGCTTATTTTTAATTCTGATAGTTTCAGTAGCGTTGAAATCACTCAGATTAGCACCAGAGTACTCTGATGCGAGAAGATAAATCTAAGTCACCAGGTGTCAATCTATTGTTTTGAGACCTTTCCCAACATTTCAAACCTTGTTTTAAAAGTTTATCATTTTCTAGTAATAGCCCCACTACCACTTGTAAAGGAGCGTCAGCACCAATTCAATCAAAGTGTTTAAAGGAAAAAGAGGAAGGGTAGAAGAAGTTGAAAGATAAGGGAAAGTGGGACGCACACAGCATACCACTACAGTGCAGAGTGGTTTTCCATGCTTGCTCAAAACTTAGAAAAAGAATGATGTGCCACTTGGTAAAAGGATTCCTTTGGGGTAGCATCTACCTACTAACATTAAGTACTGAGCACTCCACATTAGCTCTTCAGCTTACTTGGAGAAAACTACTTCCTAGCTGCTCTTTTTGGAGTGCATGTATGCTGCTGGACTAACTTTTGTGCACATTTAAAGGAATTCAACCTAAAAGTGTATATCATCTTCAGTGCAGAAGGGTAGTTCAAGTTGAGGTTTTCAGGTACAAAGCTTCTTGTTAAAGTCCTCATTGTCTCTATGGCTCAGTAAAAAGCTGAGCAGTGGCTTTTAAAGACATACCTGGTTTTGCACACCAAACACAGAATTTACTAAGAGGGCTTTGATTTTTCAGTAACTTTTCTTAACTATACTTTTAACTACTGCTCCATGTTCTTCTTGTTAAACAAGAAAATTTAAGTGCCCTACAGTTGCTTTTTTTTAGTGACACATTGGCACAAATGTGTGCATTTGCACTTTACAGGGTTTCTTCTGCTGTGCTTCCCACAGATAATGAAAAGAATATTACTGTAGACACCAACCACTCATATGACCAAGCCTAGTAAGCTCTTTGGCTGATTAGCACAGCTTCTACTACTTTTAGTTCCAAATAGGAGGAAAAAAAAATGGTAAGGTATGAAGTAGTAAGACTCTGATAAGAAATAAGTCTTTGCCACAGGCACCTTAATTGCCCAAAGTACAAGGCAGAATGGAAGGTTTTCCAGTTCTGCTTGCCAGCAACTTCATCTCAGTGTCAGTCTCTTAAAATACACTAGACAAAAGCAATCAAAGCTCTGCTTGCTTCCAACTAAAAGCAAAGCCATGCTCTTTCCAATTACCTGGCTGCATTATGAAAATCTGCAGAGAGTTTCAGATTCTGTAACAACACTATGTGAAAAGGCTCTAAATTATAACAGGGTTAGATTCTATTTCCTCTGCAACCTCGCTACAAAAATCTTCAAAAAAATATTGAGAATTCTCAAAATAATGCTAGAAAACATGAGGTAAACAATAAAGCTGTAAAGCCACAGGCATTCTTCTACCTTTGGCAAAGTCACAGTCATGCTTCTGTACTATTTACCTGTTCTGTAGTGGATGCTTAATATACTGTTCAGGGCTGGCAACCTCCTGACTAGGTGCTGGCTCGGTTTTCTCCTCTTCTGAAGGCTGAGGGTTGGGAGTGGTTTCCTGTTTGAAGAAAAGAGTTATTAATACATTCCTTCTCAATTTTTATTGAAGTAATTTAGTTCTTTGAAGTAACTTTAAGAAGGCTGAAGCTAAGAGTTCCTCTAACTCTTCTTGGACTAGGGGCCCAAATCACATCATAGCAGCACAATCTGCATCCCCTTATTCTTCAACATCTGAACAGGTCCTACAATAAATACTAACTGCAGGAATTCACATTCTGCTGTTCAGTAATTTGCTTGTCATGTCATTTGTTTCCAGAATGGTTTACTTAACATACTTGTCTTATTTTGAAAGAGTTGAGAGCTATTTCAGAAATACACACACAACATGCTATGTTATCTAGAATATGTAAGTCTAAAAAATTAATTTCCAGAATAATATTTTCAGAAGGAAAACTTTATCAGTTTCTGACAAAGCATCATGGGAAACAGATGTACAGGCCCTGTTTATTTAGAAAAATCTGTTACTACAAGGAGGACACATGCCTACAATTCTCAGGTCTGAAATCAGCTATTACAAGTAGCTAGAAACCAAACCAGTAAGTAGTTACCTTCGTATTTGCAAGATCACTACTAACAAAGCTTCAGGCACCAAACAGCAGAATTTAAACAACCCATTCTCAAGTTTCAAACTCAAATAAATGTGATTACACATTTACCACAGATCAGACTGATTCCAAGTATTATTTTTTCAAATCTCTAGGGACAGTGCTAGAAATGTCAAACATACTTAACACAAAACAGTGAAATGACATATTCCCTTTGCATGCAAACCCCCTCAAGCTTGTCATTCAGTTCGAGAAGCCACTGTGTCAGGTTTGAAATTCTAATGCCATTACTTCAAACCAGTGAACACAAAGCTTCATTGTGAGACCAAGTGTCCCCGCCAGTTACCACCATCTCTCCCTAATCTGCAATCCATGCTAGAATATTACAAAGACAAGGAATGAGGACTATTGCTCATTCCCCCAGCTAACACAAAAATGCCTGTACAGCTGACCCTGTGAAAGAAAAAGCACTTCAGTAATATAAACAAATACTAACCACAGCAGACCCAAAGACTCTAGACATTCCTAATGCAGCAATACAAAAGTAGTACTTAAACTTTGTGGTCTTCAGAGAACAAAGCAATGTAGGGGTAGATTAAGTAACAGCAAGTTATCTAATTAATGGAACAGTCCACTTCAGTCTTCCATGTTACTCAGCTTATCATCACCAAAGCTGCTGAAAGTGCAATGGATTTGAAGTGATAACATAAACACTGTTTAAAACTGTTAACAGTCCCAGCTGGCAAACTCTTCTGATAACACCTAAAGAAAGATCCATCTTAATGGGGATTTTCTTTTCATTATCAACATATTTAATATTATCAAACATGATACAATGTTTACTTCAGAGAAGTTACATCTTTATGCCTGAAAGTAAATAAGTATGCTTTAGTTTAATTGCTCACTGAGAAAAAAACAAATCTCAGTTCAAAAGCTAGTTCACATCCCATTTAAGAATGCTTTATATATGTTCCCATATTCACAGTGCAAAGACTGAAATGCAGAGGCCTAACACAGGCAGTGACAACTAGGCTAGTGCTTTGATTTACACAGTACAGGGGGAAGTTCATACAGTTTCCTGCCTCTTAATACAACTAAATGCTTTCTGAAGAGTTCTCAATGCAGAGCATTACTGACAAACTCACAGAAGCAGTGTTGAACAATCTGTCAAATCTCCTTCAGTGTAACATTCTAAAAAGCTAAACATACCTTCAAAATAACCTAGTAAGTACTTCAAATTCTACCTAGAATAAAATTTCTAATGTTAGCCCCACTTATTTTTAAGTTGACAGTATCAAATATACACCTTTCCCTTTAGTCACATACAAGAAATACAAGAACCCCACAGAACAAATTAAGATGGTCAATGCACAAAGGCTATAAAATACACAAAAAAAGTATTTCAATATTTCCTCCTCCAAGTTATCATTTCTATTATACTACAAAAAGCCAAGTACAGGCAACTACAATTTAAGTGTTGCCCCCCTTCAGGGACTTCTAACTAGAGGAGTTAGAAATACACGTGCAAATACAATGAGCATACAAGAAAAATCTTGTTGATATTTTGGAAGTAAACTAAGCACCATGTTTTGTGATAAAACTTACTTTAATTCACAATACTCTGAGGTTGTGACATCTAGTATTTATGACTGATATACAAATGCTATTACACTACAGATTTTTACATCGAATAGACTCACTCTTGACAAATGCAGGGTATCTTCCAAAAATAATTTCAGTTGAGACTCTCATCACATTTGCTCGGCAAATAGTTTTCAATATACAAAGAGCTAATCCTAAAGTCTCCCTTGTCAGTCTGCCAGAAATATCATAACTATATAAACCAGAAGAATCAATGCAAAGCACACGCAGGGCTCTGCCATTTCCTAACTTCTAATACAAGACAACATCAGAAAGGATTAAGGCAGCACCTCCAGACAATTAACCCATAAATTTAATGAGCCTCAATACCTGCCCAGTATATTGATTGCAACCCTTCACATAACTATGTGACAATCCATTTCTGGACAAATGGAAGACATTCAACTCAGCACAAACATTCTAGTTAAGTCACCACAGTAACAAGTCCCTTAAGATATTTTGAAAGCTACATAGCATTAGTGAAACTCAAGACTAACCATTATTTCAAGCTCCTGCCTAAAACATGACAACTCACCTCCAAGGCCTGGCTAACTATGATCTTGACCCAAGGTTATGCCACTCTCCTCAAAAACTAACCCAGCCAGAATAAATTTTTTTTTCAGCACCAGGCTGCCCATCAAGGATAGATACAGCTGTACACACCAGAATAAACCTGGAAAAAGGTGTAAAGTTGGAATCACAGCTTATTACTGCAAACCAGTTTCCTGGCTGGTCTCAGACAGAAGCCTAAAGCAGCTTGTTTTCACTGCCTTTTATTTCCCACTACCATCAGAGAAAACAGAAAAAGGCCATTTTCATTTTTGGCTAGTTAAACATATCAGCTCCCATTTCCTTTCATCCTACCTTTATCTCACTATTCTGACCACCACGCTGAAGTATTTATTTAGCAAAGTACTTTTCATTACTAGTTAAATACAAAGTATGCAAGTTCACTAATTGCCATTCAAAGTCCATTTCTTGTATCCAACCTCTTTACAGCTACTGAAATTCTACCCCAAACCACAAGCACACAGGTTTTAAAAGACCCGGTAAACACAACATGAATTTAAGATACACCATCCACATTTTACCAAGTCACACCTTGAAATCCTGCAATTGTTACACTATTAACTTAAAGCTAGACTGTCTCCAACAGCAGTTTCTGGACTACTGAATTTAAAATCCTTTGTAATACTTTACTATTGCTCACAACCACTGCATTCTTTAACTTAAAACTGACTTTGCGTCTACTATTAAACTAAGCAACCAATGGGTTTGCTGCTTTTAAAATAGATGTAATAAAATAGGGTAGTATTACCAGATAAACTGGAAAGCTTCACATGGCCTATCCTACTCCTCATACACAAGACAGCACATAATTAAAAGTGACATTTATTCAGTACACACAGGTTTTTTGATGTAGGAATCTGCTCGCAGAAGTCCATGAAACATTTGCCTACTTGGCATTTAATGACTGTTCACATCTGCACGTTACTTGGATTCTGACACTTGCAGATTTAATTAGTGTTATTTATTCTTTCTCCACAGCACATAATGACCAATGTATCAAAGGAAGGTGTGTATGTCACCAGGACAGGAAACAAATACCACTTACAGTAAAAACTGCTTAATCAGGTTTGACTATTGAAGACAACAAGTAACTAGCTTGAGTAGGTTTCAGAGTGCTGTCAGGTGCTGCCCAGACCACATTCATGTCATCTAATTGTCTACAGAAGTTGTTCAGGAAGTCCAGTTGAGAAAGCACAACATTTATGTCCCAAAAGGACATAATGTAGCACTGCTGTGCTTTTTTGGTGAAAGTTAAAAGAATTAATTAGTGGAAGAGGCTTCCAAAGTTTTCTTGCATTTAACCAAAATAAGTTGAGAGTTTCTAACTTCTTTTCTAGGGTTTCCAACAAAATGAGAAAACCGCATGTACCAGTTATCAGATAGCCAAGGAAAAAAAAGCATGTCAACTATCTGCTAGTCCTTATGCTTCTTGCAGATAACTGCTACTACACTACAGTTAGGGTAGCAATTCATAAGGCACAAAATCAAGAGCTATTTATTTTGAAATATTCTGGACAAAAAAAAGGATCTGAGCCCACCCACAAGCAAGTATAAGAAGTGTAAGTGTAAGAAAACAACCAAGTGATGATCTGATATGCAGCTCTGAGGAATGAATATCCAGAGGTAAAAATCCTACATAGTATGTGTAATACCAACTGGAAGAGAGGTATCAATAGCCACCTGTTACCAATTAAACAGTGTTAAATAGCTTTCCAGACACCAGGACAGAAAAATTTTCTAGACATGACATAACAAGGCCTAATACTATCCTCACTGCATGCATTATTACTTAGAACACCACAGATTTTTAGAAAGGCATTCACTATTAGAACACAAACACGGGACGTGATTTTAACTGGTGACATCCCACTAAATTAGAATAGAAAGGCAAGACATGTACAGCACAACAGGAACGAAAGACCGAAGTAGGAGTCACACTTCCTCCAGTGTCAGAGGGGCACACTGTTTTTTTTTTTTGTTTGTTTGTTTGTTTTGTTGTTGTTTTTGTTGGTTTTTTTTAGGAAATATAATCTCAGGTTTTAAAAGATGCAAAGAATATTTACAGCCCTTTTGACTTCTGAAAAATGGGTTGCTTGAAAGTACCCTTCAGATTTTCAACATTTAATTTACAACCTTATGACTATAGTTAGCAAACAAGTTACAAGGTATATCGAAATACTTCAGTATCTTTGTGGTTTTTCTAGCTGCCTAAGCAGGCTGCCCTTTTGCACCAGCACTTCTCACCCCAGTCTGCATTCTGCTGCCTCCTTCACTACTGGAACATGAAACCTACCCATTGGATACAATGACTTTCCACATCTAACATTGTTAGTTCAAAGGCATTCAAACAAGAGAACAAAAACTTCCCCAAACTTCCCAAAACCGCTGAGGAGAACAGTTCAGATGACTGGAAGAACAAAACACCTCTGATCTCCGTGCACACTTCTACACAACAGACACAAAAGCACTGCAAATTACTGTGAGTATACCGAGCCACTCATACAGCCGAGTATAGAATTTTACACGAGCTGAAAGATTAAGACACATTCAATCTTCAGAAAATAATTTAAAAAAACACTGTATAGTGTACGGATGCTCAAGAAGTCAGTCTTCAACCAAAAAGACAAAAGTACTGGACATACTACTGGTATGCCTGATTACTGTGAAGCATATGATGTACACAAGCTACTTTGATAAACAGCACTTTGATAAACATGAGAAAAACTGACCACTATTTAAAAGTTTTTGTTTAAACAACTGCTCTGCACACTTAGGAGAAAAAGACATTTAACATTAAAATTTTTGTGCCTTACATTTACTATATAAGAATCAAGGACAACTGCCACTTTCAGGCAGCTAACAGAACACTTTTATAACACAGCACCCTTACATGTGTAGATCACACTTAGTACCTTCATAACATGAACATTTTAAAGAGGAATAGGTTTTAGGACTTTAAAAAATGACTGACTGCTTTAAGTTTCTAGGTTTAAAACGACCTCTAAACTTTTAACCTTGACTTTAGAATATTTCAAGTGAAAGACAAATTTGAGGAATAAGTCACATTAATTCACTTTTAAAAATCTGCTTTTCTCTTTCACAATGCAGGCTCTCTACCAGTGTCCCTCATTTGATTCTCCCCTCTATCCCCTCAAAATTCACATTGATCTTTACAAAGCTGCCAAAAAGGTCACACTTTCTCATCAAAACTTCCCATGTACCTCCACACCTGCGGGTAGTATCAGTAAATGAAACACAACTTGGTCTCATATGCTATTTTAATGCATTACCTCAAAACAAGCTTAACATTTTATACACTGTGTGAAATGTAATTTTTTAAAATTGCTTTCAGAAAAATGTTTCTCAAAAAAATTTACAAGTTGTCCAACACCTTCCTCCTCTTAAAGGAAGCTTTGTATTCAGTCAGAAATATAATTTATAATTCAAAAGTTTATGATGGACATTCTCAATTATTAAAGAGCATGCAGGACACATCATCACATATCATTTCAGAAAAATGCAAAGAGCAAGCAACTGCGTTCACAATACTACAGCTGAATACTATACTCATTTCAACCACAGCAGGTCACTGACTGTATTACGACAGAAATACCTAGTAATAAGAGTAACTCCAAAGTTGAACATGGCCTGCACTGAATTTACTTGTTAACTGCCTGTCAGTAACACAAAAGAAATACCTTTCAGCCTACCTTGAATTTTAGGAGCCATTTTGAGCTTTCCAGAATTTCAAGGCCCTACGCCACTATGTTTGTAATCCTTTGAAATAATACTGTTTCATTTAAAGAAAGGATTGAGTCCTACCTACTGATGATTAACTGTTTAAACAAGCATTTTTCAAATTACCCACAAGTGAAGTTTCACCCATGTGCCTTAAAAAGGCACAATTAAGTTCACAAGAATTGCATGTGCCTTAAAAATGCAGAATTAAGTTCACAAGAACTGCATTTGCGCAAGTGTAACGGTAACTGTCATGAAGCAACAAACAAATTAAAGAACCACAATGCCCATTTCCAATTTAAATGATGAGGGATCAGATGCTCACATGCAAGTTACTTCCACACGATTTATACGCACCTAAAAGTTACAGGCTTTGTGTGGCTACATTTTAAAGTCACCTTTGGTAAACTACTGTTTACTAAAGCATTACTATTGGTTTTGTTGTTGACTTTGTGGACTTTTGCAGTGTTATCTGATCACGTTTAATGCTGAAAAGCTACAATGTGAGCGCACCCTCTAATAGGGCACACTTCTACATATTCTCACAAATTAATCTAGAACAGTCTTGAAAGAGAAACAATCTGGATAGCACAAGAAAAACTGAGAGTTTTAACCTGCCAATGGTGCAGAGGTTTAAGTTTTCCCTGCAGTGGAGAAGTCAACCACTGTGCGACAGGTCTGTATTTACTTAGAATAATCTTGCTTTTCTTAGCAACTTCCATGGGACTCTCCACAGTACTCTATACTCAAGTTTCATATTTCTAGAGTTTCACATGTTTTTTCCAGCCTCTTAACAAGACTTAAAATGCATGTTATATTTGAGAGCATGGAAGTAGTAGACATCACTGATTTTTAGTAGGAGCCTACATTAAGAAAAAAAAAAAAGACACACATTCAGTCATGTTTTTTGCATTTCCTGAGACATTTTCACACTAGGGAAGCATCACAGATGACATCTCTACAAACCTAGGTCCGGATTTTGAATGCCAGCAACAGAAAGGCTTCCCTGTGATCAAGAAGCAAGCCAATCCCTAACCACACATACAATTAAATTGTTCAATTGAAAAGCATGTAGTATTTCTACAGCATTAAGCATCTATGACCTCAGTCACTATGAAAGTCTAACTTTAAGCTTTGGTAGGAGAAGTGCGAGCCACCTAAAAGATCAATAAACAAAAGTTTTGTTTACATAAATTGGAAAAGCTGATATTAATTTTCCTGAACATACTTCAACTATGGCAGAACATTTAACAGTATTACTTAAACTGTTGTAAGTGTTGCCCTATCGTCCACTTTTACTGGCCCAGCACAACTGTTTGTCACTGCATGGTGAACTGGATATGGGAAACCCGTCTTGCTGGCAAATGGCATGGCAAAATCAATTGTTTATTTCTGCCTAAGTTAGGCCCCAGATCTAGCTCAACATACAACATCACGCTTATGCAAGAACAATGGAGAGAATGGTGCAGAGACAGGTTTATGCCAGCACCACAGCCAAGAAAGCCACAAACCCATGCCTTTAGAGTCATTTCAATTTCCAATGGCCATCAGTATTACAAATTATGTATCGCAACCCCTGCTAAACTCCATGGTCATCACAAAACACTGAGCTGACAGGAAGCTCTCATCTTCAGATATGTGGGCTACAGCTCAGAAAGATCAGCTTTTGGATGGGAAAACAAGTGTTTCAACACTGTGACCGGAGAACATGGGAATGGTGCTGCTGGTGGTCCAGCTCACTGCCTTAACCACCGACATTCTTCTTGTTCAGAGCTGATAGTCACGCAATTTTATAAATGCTGACTGATTTCAATCTCCCACTTGTCAGTAAAGGTGAGGTTGTTTGGTTTTTTTTGTTCATGGAAGAAAGTCAATGTCCCTTACACAAAACGGTAAAATTAGTATGTATTTTAAAACAGTGTAGTGATTTTCAAACTTAAACACTTTTGGTCTAACCATTACAAGGCATCTCCAAAGTACGCACTGGCTATTTATTCATAGTTGGTAAGCAGCAGCAAGAAACTAGCCTTCCTTAATTTTCTCATTTCCTTGAAACCCTAATACACAGTCTTCTGCTGTCCACTCCTCATGATACACAAGCATGTGGGATTAGAGTAACAACTACACTTGGCCCACTCAAAACGATAAAAAAAGCTCGAGTGGAAACATCATTTTGATCCGGGGAAGATGACATAGCCGGAAAAAGCCAATTTCGCTCGCAACACGCCTCGAGTCTTCCCCGTCGCACCGTTTTCTCACTTCAGCTGCCGAACTCCCGGGCAGCGCATCTCCTCGGTCACAGAACCTCACCCCTGGGAAGCGACCCCGAGAGAGCCTCCCACTCGCAAGGCCCTTCTCGCCGCAAGCTCCCTGCCCGCCGTCAAACCAGACCTTCGCCGCTCCCCGGCGGCCGGGAGGGCGCTCGCCGGCCGGCGACGAGCAGCCGCTCCACCCCCACCGGCGACCGGCGAGTCTAACCCACCCGGCCTCCCCGGGCGGAAAGCAACATGGCCACCCCCACCGCGCCACATGCGCCGACGAGCCGCCCGGGCCGGCTCCCGCCGCCGCCCAAGGCCGCAGCTCCCTCCTCGCCGCCACGCCTTCCGGCCCCGGCGGCCCCGTTCCGCCGCCGTCGCCCTCTCCTCCTCCCCCC
>JANZLQ010000007.1:34421033-34431851 GCA_026212715.1 Elanus axillaris | reverse complement strand
GGGGGGGCGCTGCTGGGGAGAGGTGGTTTCAGCTGCCTGCTGCTTCCCCGGGAAAATCTGAGGGCTGATTTAAACGCCTCATTCACCGCAGAGTCCAGTGTTTCAAATCATGGGCTTTATTTGTTTCGTTTAACTCCAGATTTCACCGATTCCACGTTTAATTGACCCGGTACTCAGACTGGACCGAGACACAGCCGGTGCTTTAGACTCACCAGGCAAAAGAAAAGGTAGCCAACTGAGAAACCTGCTGCTTCTGAAACCTGCCGGCCAGGAGGTAGCGTTTGACGCTACGGCTTTGGCGTTGGAAGGCCAGCGTGTCCAAAGCGTGAAGCTGCTGGTGTCCGGGTACAGTCAGGCTCCTCGCCAGGAGGTACGGGGCAGCAGCGAACGAAGCCAGGAGGTGGGATGCCTTCCCTTCATGGGGAAATGGGAGTTCTGTAGGGCAAGAGAAAAGTGGGAGGCACTTCCCATCTCTTCCCCTCACTTTCCCAACTCTGTGGGAAGGCACCTGTCAGCAGAGGTAGACCCAGCCTGACTAAGACCTCCTTTTTCTTGTGAAAGGATGCAAAAGTGGAAAGCCACGCTACCCTCAGCCACCACGTCCAACTTCCCAGGCCTGTCAGTTAGAGCTCGTTTGAGGTGCGTGGGAGAAGGGAAGGGAGAGGTGCTCTCCAGCCAAGGAAAGATTAGACAGGTTTGACGATGAAGGGTACTGAAGCTTTGAATATTATGAGCAAATTGCCAAGCCCTGGACACCTGGTCCAGTCATCTACATCAGGAACTTGGTCAAAGTGTGCTGCAGATCCCTCCTAGCTCATGGGCCCCGATTTCCTTCTTGCACCACAGGGAGCAGAAGAAGGTAATACTTGGCCAGAACTCTTCCCAGCACAGAAACGCAACACAGTCAGGCTGGGCAGGCACAGGCGTACAGCACTACTAGCTGAGCGCTTCGGTTATTAACAAATGAGGCACAGAAATTCACAACTGTCAGCCACGTCGCTCTTGTCTGGCACAAACCAGACTGTCCCAAATAATTCAGAGCATCAAGAATAGTACTTAGCTCTAAGGACATGTTTGTACAAGGGCTGTATGGGCACTGCATCTCACCAGGACAGCTCCAGACACTGTCAGTTCCCACCCTCCTGAGCACACGGGACACTGTATTCCTAAGCCCGTCTGGCAGTTTAAGGCACTGTGAGGCTCACCTGGGCACACTGTCCTCTAGCTGAATGTCCACTGCTTGGTGAGCCACAGAACATTTTGGGTTTTATCTGCTGTCATGCCTGCACACAAACTGCCATGCGGATGGGTCTTCTTCCCTTGGTCAGGATGTGTCTGAAAGTAGAGAGGCAGGCTTACATTCTGCATGTGTGTGTCAGTAACAACTCTAAAGCTAGTTTACTAAAAAGCTGTTTCTGGGAGAGCAATCATGTCTGTTCCTATTTGCTCAGTATCTCAAAATATAGAATCCTGAGAGGTGGAGCCCTCTCAAAGAGAGGAAAAGGCAAAGATAGAAGGGCTGTCATTTTAAACCCAAGAGGCCTTAACACTTGACACTGCTGATGTTTTGCTCTACTGTTTCAACTGTCTTGGTCTCTTTCCACCGCAGGTTAGAATTATATTTCTGACCACAGTAACTACAGGGGTTGCAGCAGTTATGTTTTCCCCAGCCCTTGGCCCTTGATTAAATGAATTAGAAGTTCTGAGAAATTTATTCCAGCCACCATGGAAGATAACTATTGCTTTGCTGTGTGCAAATACCAGGGTACAGCCCTGCAGAAATCAAGCACAAAATGAGCCTTTCCACAGCTAAAATTTTTTATGGTTCCACAGGAGATTGGAAGGCTGTAAAGGATATCTGAACTGCCACAGGATTCCAAATTTACAAAAAGGGTCTAAGAATTAAATGGAGCTATTTTAAGAAGATCTTCAAGCAGTATAGTGGAGCCCCTATTTTAGACTGCTATTCATGAGCAAAAATGAAACCTGATCAGGTGAACAGTAGAAATACAGCAGTACAAGAGGGAGAACTACTTTTGAGCTCTTAAGTTGGTTCCACAAGAAAAGGCCATAGCATTTCTGTGAGCCTCTGGAGAGGCATTTCATTTTCCTTCTGTAACGTTCCTGTCACAGAAAGCGTGGTAGGGGATCTGCACACACCCATTCTCCTTTAACGGCTAAAGAGTTCGTTGGCAAGGAGGGCATTTTCAGGCTTCGAGAGCAGGTTCATTCCTGCACGTTCATGCAGTATCACCTTTTCAGGGTGACCTAGAAATGGAGGCGCAGCATGAGGAACAGAGGGTTTATAATTATAGAGGTTGAAATGTTTTCAATTCCCCCTAGAAATCTACACTTGAAAGTTCTCTCCCTTCAATTCACTTTCCAGAGTCAGGACAGTATTGCTCATCTCATGACAGAAAGGAAATAAGAAGTTACATTCCTGACAACAGAGGAAGTTAAGGGAGGTTACGACGGGATTGAGATGCACCTTATTCAGCGCTACGTCTTAAGGTATCAGAGGAAGGTGTTGGGAAGAGGTGAGAGAAACAGCTATTTCAGGCAGAAATGTATGACTGGAAATAAGTATTCCAGATGCTTCAGACAGGTATGCATTCCTTTACCTGCTCCAAGCGGAGGAGTTACCCCTTGGAAATGCAACTAAGACTCCTCAGGGAATTCAGTACATTTGTAAGGCAGAATTTCCCTCTACAAAAGTCAGGTTGACTCTTCCAAGTAGATCATATGTGTCCACTAGTTCTATTGCCACCATAGTTTCTACTGATTTGCAAGGGAGTGTGAGTGAGCAGGCTTCCTGTCCCAGCCCTGTCAGGCACCCTGTCTTCCATGGAACTCTTTTTAAAAACTGACATCCCATTTACCATCCTGCAGACACCAGGTATCGGTACACATTTAGAACTGTAGTTACACACACCTGTTAGCAATTTCCATTTGGTCCTAGCGGTGTCTTACGGTTCATTTTATCAGTTTTATCCATCCTCTCTTCACAATCTCTTCCATTTCCAGGATACCCACTGGTGAACACTGACTCAAATAGTTTATGAACTTCCCTGCAACAGCCTTGTTTTGTTTGAGTACTCCTGTTAATACCATGGTTATCAATTAGTCCAGCAGACTTCTGGAAGGCTTCCTTTTCCTAAAAGTTGAAGGAAGATTTATTATTAGCTTTGATTCCTTTGCGGGGGGACCCAATCTAACTGTTTTCTTACATTTGATCTGCAGAAATATGTGGGGTTTTTCTATTTTTTTCATTTTGGTATTATTTCATCCTTTTTTTTAAAGAAAGCTTCTTGTTTCTAATAGCCTCCTTTAGCCTGTTGTTCACCTGTGCTGTCTCCCTTTTGCCCATTCTCAAACCTTCCTTAATAATCCAGGTGCGTATAGACCATAAGTTTCTAAAATGTGCCTCTTAAAATAGCTTCCTTACTGCCTCTAAGAATTTAATTTAGCTGCACTTTTACAGTCACTTTTTAAGAAACTCTCTTATTTTTACATAGTTCCTCTTTTTGAAACTGAGGACAAACTTGCTGAATGTTTTGGCTGCTGATGATCCTGTAAAGATACCGCGTCACCGTATGTTAAGGCGGTTGTCACAGAATGGGTCTTCAAATACGAGCTTTCAAACCAGATCCTGAACGCTGCTCAGGGTGAAGTCAAAAGCTGTCTATCTTCTCATGGGCTTTCTAACAAGCTGTTCCATGGAAGAGACACTGAAAATGTCTAAAAAGTCAAGTCAGTCACTGTGTTACATCTAGGTGTAACATTTGTACAATCTACATACAAGGAACAAAGTCTCCTGCTCCTGCTCTATTTTCTGCCCTTGCTGATCAACTTGATCCTCCTTGGCATTTCACTATTAGTAAACCAGACCCAATATTGGGTTGGTTAATTATGGAAGAAATAAGTAGTTATGTGTACTCCTCTAAAATCTCCCTCTTTAGGCTTGACATGTTAAACCCATGCAGATATTATCTGATTTCTAATAAGTTTGTTAACCTCACATGATTTAAAGAGCAGCTTTTCCAAAACCAAAAGGGTTTTAAAGGGAGGTGAACTTCCTGTCACTCTGAAATCTGGCCAATGCTTGACTAAAATGTTGCTTGGCTCAGTAGCTCCTACAGGGGCTGTGGTACTGTAAGACTGTTACTGGAAGAATGTTTATAGAGGTACCAGTAAATCCACATCCACAGATACACTGTGCCAGCAGAAAAAGTACCGGGAAGGGCTTATGGTACTCAGGCAAATGGCTTTGCTTCAGGATTTTTATAGGACTGCAGACAGGGGATGGATATGTGAATGTTTTAATGAAAAGCATCTATTACTGGCAGTATCAGTACACAATCCTGAAGAGAGGCCATAGTCTCCAAGCCAATAGGGTGGTGCCAGGTATCGTATTTGTTGTTTCTTTACTACTAGGAGAGAGAATAAAGCTGCCTTGTACTATATTTGTTTGTAGATCACTTAATGGCCATTGGTTATAATGAAAATGTATTGGAACAGTAAATTTTCTGCTGTATTTTTTTCTGTCACGGAATTCATTTTAGTGTTATGATTTGATTTTTATTTAACAAAGGCAGAGGGTTCAATAAAATAATGTTTTATCTGCCACATGATGTTTCTAAAGGAAAATACAAAAAAAATGTATTTAAGTTCTTAACCTTTTATAATAGTGTCTTATAAAATAAATACCAAAAAAGTTTTCAAAATAAAAGAATGGGGACATATCTTCCCAGTGATAAAATAGAAATTAAGAAAAGATTTCTCCCTATGCTGTATAATGTTAAACCACGTTATGATGGCAAAATCAGAACATAATCTATTAAATTTGTACATTCAGAAAGTATGTCAATACATGCAGAAGCATTATTTTTTGTCCAGTGACACACTCTTCATCTATTTTATAAAATTTGGTTCCTAGTAATTGTTTACAGACTGTTTAATATGAATACAGTAATTAATAAGCCTTCCTAATTATTTGCCTAGTATGCTGCCAGATGGATCTGATATTCCATTTTACTTGTTTGGCAACCATGCACATTCTTTGACTGCCTGTTTTAATCCTGCCTTTAAGTCTCTTAACACAAATAAAGATAATCCATCCAGAATCCTCTTCCTCTCCGATCATTTTATCTTCAGCTGCTTCTGCGTTTACCTTTGTATTTTTATTCTCAGTGAACCAATTGTACAGATCTATATTTTATAGCTTTGAATGTCGTTTTACTGAGAACTGTGAATGAGCGTTAACTACCAAATGACACTGAATGTCATATAGCATTTGGCTATTTCATTTTTCTTATGCAATACAGGGATAACAGCATAAAGTCCCCCATAAAACAGGTATGCTTACTAATGGTGTTTAACAAGACAGACAAATAAAGTACATCTGAGTTCAGAACATCACCTACCTTGTTACCACACAAATAGGAAGTAAGCACGTGTTGTGATTTGGTACATGTTTTCCTTTGATTTGTTGCATTACAGAGGCACAAACCTCTAAAGATGACATCAGAAATTATCCAACAACTTATAATAGCAATGAGAGGATTATGAGCCACTGTAATCTTTTCTTCTAGTCGTTGACACACATAAACAAGATCCTCAGAAGTGACGTGGCTGCCTTGCAAGTGATACTAAAGTCAAACTAAAAGGAAAATTAAGATAGATGGCAAAGAGGTATCATAGATATGTCCAGAAAATCACACCTTTTGAAGTTATAGTGGGAAAAAAGAAGGGTCTGAAGAAACATTGAATATCTTTTCTTCAGTAGTCCTCGCACACTTCAGGGCTCTATCAGTTTTCAGTGTGAATTTAAGTGGTTGTTAGGATCATCTGTTTCATTCTGCAAAGTGTGGCATCAGAGTCAGAGGTGTGCAAGTTATCAGCTCTAATTGATCTGCACACCTGTATCTCACTGATTTCGGTGGAAATGGAGCAGATCGCTCACATCTGGGATGTAACACTGTTAGAATCACTGTGGTTTATGGGATTAAAAATTCGATCATCTTAGTTTGATTTTGAAACCTGAAAATAAAAAGAATTTTTAATGTCTCATAGTATTGTCCATGATATCTAAAGTGGAAACAAAATACTGTTAGTATTTTACTACTGTTAAGTCTACTTGTTTTATGACCTTGACTTTGATGACAAAAAATGGGTGAAATCCCTGTTGGTATCAGTAACATGCCCATTGAATTCATTGGGTCAGAACCTCACTCCATGACTTGTACTGTGCTTCCACAGCAAAGAATAAAAAGTTTTATCACCTCAAGACACATTCACGGTTTCTTTCAAATATTACAAGTAGTGGAGTTTCTCTCTTTAAAGCTTGCAACTTATTGGTTAAATAGGAATGCTTTTTATAAAATACCCTTTTGTTCAAGAAGATGCAGCTTGTTTTCCTTTGTTCTTGTCCCATGGTAAGCTACCAGTTTCATATGCATATATTGGAAAATGCTCAGATTCTTGGGACACTGGAAGAGTGCTCCTGAATTCAGAGAGAACCATTCTTAAATCATAGCAGAAATTTTGATCCACTATATTAATACATGTGCTGCAAGAGGCAGCGAGGCTTGAACAAGAAAAACAATACAAAAGATTGTGCAGGAACTTCGTTTTCGCCACAACTAGAGTAAGCACACTTGGAATTAGCTTTGAGTAGGCCTGCTCCCGCCTGAACTGTGGCTGTAGTGGGCCTTTCAGTAGTTTAGTTTGTATCTCCACCAGTGGAAGGAAGAAGAGTGATGCCGGGGCTTACAATATACCGCAACCTCTTTTGACTTAGAGAATTAGACCGACTTTGAAATCCCACATCATTTTTCTTTGAAGAGGAAAAATGGAGAGAGGTATTTCTTTAATGCAACTCTGTTCATCTACAAAGCATGTTTATAAGGTCTCTTTTTCCTCTGGCCTTAATAAGACTATTTTGCTTGGACCACAGGTTTGTCTTTTCTTCTGGGTACTGTTTCCTACAACGACTCTCTGTCACTCTTATTTTTTAAGATCATGCTACATATTTTTTTTGTGGCCATCTTTGAGACGATTGTCTTTGTGTGCATTTGTGATGGCTTTGCAGTTTTTCTTTTCTACATGCACATACAGACACACACAACCTACATAACTGTTGCGTTTGGTATGAGAATCTCGGTAAGTGCCTGTACCATCTGGCCAAGCCATTATAGTGCACATTTGCATGTGGTCTAGCTCCTGGGTGGTATTTTTGCATTGTTTCAGTTATCGCTAAACAAAGAGGCATTTAATTGTGTCTTCAATGAGCCTGAACACAAGACAGCTACTATACCCAAGAGCTTTACTGGGAAAATGTGATTGTTCAACCCCCACCACTGCAACATACTGAAGCAAAGTGAGGAGGGGGAACATGAGCTAAGGCACTCTCTTAATTAAGTAATGTCACATTCAGTGGCCATTTTCTTTCTAACCAGCAGCTGTCTTAGCTGCCAGCTGCTCTAGCTTTTTTGCAGCAGCTATCTGACCCATGAGACATTGCTGACCTCTCCTTCTGCCCTTGTTTGCTAACCTCACACACTCCCAGCCTTGCATCACTTTAGGGAAGTTGGGAGGACAGCAGGAATACAGCATGGACATAAATCAAGGATCATGAATGGGCTATAAAATTTCTGACTCATGCGCGTCTGTGTGCGTTTGTGTGTGACAGAGGGGGACAGGCTGCTAGAAAGTGACATGAAAAGCCTGACAGAGAAAAAGAGCTCTACTCAGGGAAGGTCACAGCAAAGGTCAGTGAACTTCCCTGGTGAGAATGAGTGTGCCACCAGATAATGGGAAATGGCAGTGGATGGACCTCCAGGAGGCATGAATCAGTTCACTTACCAAATCAGAAAATCAAGGCTGAACTAGAAAACAAAAGCACTGAAACACCACAGAATCCACATAATTTTTACTATGAGGATGATAATATAGGGCTGTTTAAAAACCCTCACAACAACCAAAAAAATCTCAGGTCAAATCTTTCAGAGTTAGTTATTCTAGGCTGGTCCGCAAATGCAGTCTGTGTTCTTTCCAAACACTAAGGAGGACAAGTAAGCAAGTTTAATTCCTCAGTTAGGGGGCTTGCTGTTCTTTAAATTACATATATTTTTAATTCTTTAAATTAATATATGCATCCTTGGCTTCTCCAAGTAAGCAGGACATGGCATGCTTTTATTTTGCACTTCAGACATGCAGCAAATAAAACTGAGTAACAGAAAGAACCCTATCTACTAGTTAGAATGGGAGTCCTCTTTTTTTTCTGACCTGCATCGTTGTCAACGGCTACAAAATGAGCAAAACCATGTACCGACATTGTCCCAATAAGGATATTGAAAGACACAAATAGGAATAAATTGTAAAGTTATACTCAGACATGAAATTAAATGTAATTAAATACTCATATAAAATTTAGTAAAGTATCCTAAATTATTAATGATGATTACACTGAAATCTCATGGAAAAGCAGATGATGACATTTGAGCAGAAGACACCGGACTAGATCAACCAGTATGCTTCAGGTTTTTTATACCATGTCAGTGACACCAAGTACTTCTAAACCCTGCTTAACCAGGTAAACGGGGTTTACAATGCCTTAGGGTTCTTTAAATGGCACAAAGCAGCAACTAAAGTGTATGAAGGTATCTGTCCTGCGTTGCTTGATAGCTTGATTTGTTGGTTACGTGGAAAAGGAACACTGATTTTTCAGGGGCTGTACATGGCACAATACCTGCTAGCAGCACAGATCATTTAAGAGTGATTCTGCCCGTTCAGTAACACTTCACCTTAAGAAGGTTAAACCCATCCTTTAATAATGACTTGGATTTGGAATATGTAAAATCACCGTCTGTGCATGTGTCCTTTAAAGATATTTCATCATGTTGGTTGGCAATTGGTTGCCTGTCTTCAGAATTTGGACCTAAATGCTGTCACAGCATGAGCTGGCATGAATCAATATGTAACTGTTTTCACTCCTTGAAGAAAATAATAGTTGCAACCTTTGCATTTTACAAGCATCCTGGAAATGTTTCCTAATTCACAGTATCCTCTTTCTACGAACAATAGGCAGATGCAAGTATTATCAATACTAGAGAAATGAAGGTGAGAACTGTCAGAAAGACAGGTGTCCACCTGCAATTACACTTCAGTAATAGCACGGCATCAAATTCCTTCAGTTGTTTGACCACGCTAGTGAAAGTGTTTATCACACAGCAAACCGGGATCAGATACTTTGCTGTCATCTTGGTCCACTAATCAGCCGGGCTACTTGGCCACTTTTTACCAATTACATTGCCGTAAGATTGCAAGTATGTTCATACCAATACACTTATGCTGACAAAAGAACAGGACGTATGCTTCTCTGTTCCGGAGTTAGTAAATGGAAATTTTCACTTAACCTCTAAGCCTGGGAGATAAATATAATTTTTTTTTTTCAATTAAGGATGGGGCAAGAAAACCACAAGGAATAGAACACAATTACAGTAAATACTGAGATTATAGTCTGGATTTTGAATCGCACTTTCCAGGGAGTTATCTGGGTGCCAGGAACTGGGGAGAATATCTGGAGTACTAAAATCAGAATAAGGATTGGTGTAGTTTCATTGAAGTCAACGACATCGAAGCAGGAAGAGAGAAGCCAACCCTGCAAAGTTTTGACTGAAATCACAGGCTGTGCCTGCCAGCTAGTGGGAAGACAACAGAGATTTAAACAGGGAGTGGGATCCCAGCACTAATGGCTGGATCTAGCAAATATGTGCTCTGAAGTCTCCTGCAGCTGTTATCCTGCTCAGTAGGCACCTCTCTCTCTCTCTCTCCATGTTCTTTTTAAAAGCAACTTCGACTTATGAACCAGTAAAAAGAGTCTTGCAGGGATATTGAGTTAGAGATGCCTTAGTACATGTTGATAATAGCTTTGGCATCAATGCTCATAGAACATAAGATTAGTTTTGTAGGCACAGGCAGTACGTTTTTCGAGATCAACCCATGTAAATGGGAGAAACATTACGTCCATATTAATCACGCTCATTTTTGTGACAGATCATTGGTATCTAATCTTTCTCTTTCCAGGAAAAAAAAAAATAGCATCCTTCCTGTGATAATGCCACCCTGACTTTGCAGCCTGTTTTTCTAATTTTAGTTCCTGCCTTACCGACTACTGAATTTGTGATGGTTTCCCCCCACCCACTTCCAAGCGAGAGCTAAAAGCAGAGCGAAAGAATTATTATAAACTACACAGGCAGCCCGACAGACCCAACGCTGCGCTCCGTAATAAAGACGATGGGCTTGAAAAAAAAAATCTGACATACAGCCCCACTGGTGAAAAGAGGGGAAACCAGGCCAAACACCCTGCGGCACCACACCGAGCCGCGGCAACACGGAAAGGAAAACCACCTCTCAAAACACCTGTTACCAATTAATTGATCAGCGGCCTAGCCAAACGGCTTGAAACCAGGAGGTGGGGAACGCTAAGGGAGCCTTGGCTTTCCTCCCCCTTACCTCTGTTACCCGCCCCACCGGGCGGGCTGGCCTGACGCCATGTCGGCTCTTGGCTCCGGCTCGCCTCACTCGGCTGTCTCCGGGGAGCGACGGCTCCCCAAGGGCACCCGCGGGGCCCCGCCGTCGCCCCTCCGGCCTCCGCGCCCGGAGAAGGGCAGGAGGGGAGGGGAGAGGAAGGGAGAGGAGGGTAGAGGAGGGTAGAGGAGGGGAGAGGAGGGGAGAGGAGGGTAGAGGAGAGGAGAGGAGGGGAGGGGAGGAGCGGCGCGGTGCGGCCCTCAGGGGGGGGCGCCTCCCCGCCCCACC
>JANZLQ010000007.1:34391851-34417352 GCA_026212715.1 Elanus axillaris | reverse complement strand
CCCCCCCCCCCCCTTCCGGCATCAAAAAATAAACCTAAACAACATGTCCTGAAAATGCGTATTCTGAAGTAATTTGACATCCTCTGAAATTACTTTGAGGTAACACTGTTTCATCTCTGGGTGTTGTGCAGCCTGGAAAGTGGGTGCAGCTGTTCAATAACAGTTATGTTTGCGGGTCATGGGTGGCAAGGGGGCCAAGGCAGCCAAGTTCTGGCCTAGCAGAGAGGTTTTGAACTGGTAATGAAGGTGGGGTAAAGATGGCTTTTAGCAGTGAAGGAGCTCTGGGGTGGTGTGTTGAACCCCAGCATTATTTTTTTTTCTTTCACTCTAAGGTGTAACAAGAGGGACTATTCTGCTGGGGGATTTTGTCTGCTCTTAACTTTTAGTATTATCTTCATTTAGGCTAGTAAATCAGGTGCTGTCACTGCCAGCTGCCTTCTTTCACTCTCTTGCTTTCTCTTTTGTAAAGACTTACTATGCATATGTTTTATCATCTTACAGTGAGATACAGTAATTCAGTCAATCTTCTGCATGTAGAAATAACACAGATGCCCAGCATCACAACTCGAGCGTGTTGTTCCTCTTATTAAGATGAATTTGGTATTGTGAAACCTGCCTTTATAGAGACACACATCGCTTGTGTACACACATCACTTGTGTGTAAATGATATGTAGCATACATAAACAGTTTCTGTTTCAACACACAAACAATTTACATTTTTTCTATGCCTTCTACAAGTTGCTGAATGATAAAGAGAAAGTAGTAACTGTTCTTGAGATCTCGCTCTTTTATATGAGCCTTCTAATTGTAAATTGATCTCTTAATAATTTTGTGTTGCTTTCATGAAAACTTCCTCTCTCATACTAATTATGTCTGTGTAAGTGTCTCGGATGAAACAGAGTAGTCTGTGGTGTGGACTGGATGCTGGTGTGGGGGCACTTCTTCAGCCAAATTCAGAAATATCTATTTATAGCCATATACTGGAAACATTCTCTTATTATAAAGTCAGTGGCCTGTGCTGCACTTTTTTTCTCTGAGCGGTGGAGGCCACAGATTGCTATCAGAATAGTAGTCCTAACTTACTCAAGGAGAACAGTTGTCCCTTCCTGCTTTGTGTGCCCATGTGTTGTCAAGTCCCGAAGAGGCCCAGGTATATCAAGTGATCTGGTTATAGAGTCAAAGGTGAGGACCATGCTGCCACGTGTGAGCAGTGGTTGGGCATGTGGTTTAGGTGTTTGAAGGGAAACAATTTCTCTGAACTGTACAGAGGCAGCAGCATCTCTCTCAATGGTGGATACCTGCCAGCAGGGCTCTTTTCATTTGAGGTGGGGTATGACTTGTTAAATTCCAGTGACAGGAAAGAAATGCTGCTCTGTTTTCTCAGTGGGTTTGTCTACTGATTTACTCCTTTCTGGGAGGCAGATTTTAACTGATACTCAGACCTTGGCCCTTGACAGCTTTGGATACTGAAGGTCACAGAAGTTTGTGTAAAAGAAGAGGAGAATGTTGTCCCATCCTCCACTTTGTGGTATTATTTCACCTTCAATGTGTTGGGAGCAGTGGACCTGGATGAAACGATTTTTTGTCCTCTCTCATTTCAGACTGTAGGATGTAAGTGCTGTATTTCATTCTTGGTTCTTGTTCTTTGCTGTGACTTAAAATAGGCTAGAACCTGCTGCTTGGATCCAACTGCAACATGTACAGGTTTCTTTTGGTATAAATGGCACTCTGCAGATAGTGCCTTCTAGAAGATCTTAAGGCAGATACCCTTCACCAGGAAGCTGGCATTTTTAATTGCCTGTAAATCACCATAAATACCCACGTCTGTGGTAAATGCCGGGTTACTGTTGAGGCACAAATACTGAGCCCTCATAACTTTCTAAAAGTAAAACTTCAGACTCCTATAGGCAGGCTTTCTCAGCCTGGTCCAAGGATGGTCCAGTTTGAATTTCTCTGGTCTGTTCTTCCTTTACTACTCTCAGAAATCGCTTGTATATCTCTGTAAACCTGAAGAGTTGCAAAATGCAGTTCCTTCCTGAAAGGAAGGTCTCTGTCATGTGCGGGACCCGGGAGTCTCTGGGTGAGATCAGGCTTTAGATGAAGGAGAAAGCCAACATTGCTGATACCAAGGTACTGCATGTAGGTGCTTCCTTTGGATTTGAATCTGAAAATGCGTATTCAGCTTTTCTGAAAAACTGACTAGTCATGTATGCCGCTTAGGCTAGTTTGGGAATTTTGTATGGAGTTTTTCAAGCCAGAGGCTGTCTCTGTGTGCTTCTACCACACCTAGAATAAGGTTCAGCATGCTAAGAGGCAACTGTTTTATTTTAACATCAAATACATTAACAATTGTATTCCTCAACATACTTGTACTTATGGATAAAATGTATGGTTAATCTGTATTGTATTAAATATATATATCACTGATAACCTGATATTTTTCTTAAGCTAAATGCTGTACTCAAGCTTTTTCGTCTTCTGTTTTGCATACCTTCAAGGTAATTTGGTTAAAAATGAGCTCTCATTAAGCAAAACTACATGATCTCAGATTAAGACAATTTTACATTCCAAAGGACATGTTTAAATTCTATTAAAAAAATTGCTCAGAATATTTTTAAATACAGTGTACTGCTTGGCACGGTTTCCTAGATGCTTGCCTATTACAGTTGATGGTATAATGACATGCAATGAGACAGCCAGTCTGTCCCCACAGTTTCGATTCCAGCTGTCTTTTTTTCTTTTTTATGCTGTAGAATAGGTGTTTTTGGAAATTCATTACAGTGGCTGTAAATGATGAGCAGAATGGATAGAGACGGGTAATTTTGTGGAAGTTGGACATCAACTGGAATTCTCAGTAACTGTACAGTGGGGCAGTTTTTGCATACCTGCTGATAGGTGTATTTACAGTGTCAAATGCCAGGTTGTATCAAGCAGCAATACCCGAAGGTGAAGGGGAGACTGAAGAAGAGTGTCAGCCTTAAGGCTGGAACTTGCTGATGGAGAGTTGGCAGAGCTAACTTTAAATGAGCTGCTACCTGGCAAAGGCAGTTCAGAAACACGGTCAATGAGTATGCTTTGAATTCAGTGTTGTGGTGCTTACGTAGCTTCCTGTACTTGGGTAGCTCATTTAAAGCTAGTTTGGTTATGTCTCTGCTATACAGAGGTTGGCAGTGTAGTTATATCCTAATCTTGGTTGATTTAGCACCCTTTTCTCCTCTGGAATTTGCAGTTGGCTGTGCTTTTCTACCTCTTGATCAGGTTGCATGGATACATGAACCGCAAGAATAAGCAGCACCCTGTCATTACTGTAAAGATGACAATAAACATAGGTGGGGAAAAAATCCTTGCTAAGCAGCTCACTAACCGTTCTAAAGGGTTTGGTTTGGGTTTGTTCTTTCAATGGCTGATTAAAAGAAAGCCTAAGGTATTTGGTAGTGATCATTGTGTTCATAGTGAAAATGCACTCTACTGTAGAACAAATTCTGCTATGCTGCGTGATTCTGTCAATATTTCAATCCGTAAATAGATGTTGGGCCGAGTCCTTAAGTAAATATAATTTACAGAAATAACATGGTTTCCACAAGGTGATCCAAGAGGAATCTTTCTAGATCGTAATGCTGATTGTGCCTTTGGTTACCTTTTGGTAAATGCACAGGTTCTGGTGAACGCTGGGTTGAACTTGTCTCTAAACACAGAATCAGTGGGATTGGCTTAAGAATGGCTTGAAGCCAGAAATGTTTTTAAAGGTTTAAGTGTTGACAGGCTCTGTTTAAAAATCGCAATTGTATTTTTCTTGCTGATAGAACAGTTGTACCCAAGATTGCTCTAAACAAATTGAGGATTCCCCCTCCACTCCCTGCCTTTTTTTGTCATACATTTGACCTCTCTTCTCATACAGTCCTCTTCAGTGTTTCCAAGTCTGTCTTGATTGCTGTATAAAAACCGCATGCAATAAGAAGAAAAATGCTTTAGGTGAGAAGGGTGGGAATATTAATATCACACATAGTAATGGATAATGTAGTGTTTGAAATGAAATCCAGGAAGTCTTCCAAGAAACTTGAAGCCAAATTCATATTATTCCTGTGTACTTTCCCCCTGAAGCTAATTAATGTTTTCAAATATAGCCATGCAAAGTCATGTGTTTCTTTAACTGTGTCAGGAAAAAACCCTTTAATTTCTTAATTTTAATATTAAAAATCATCCTGGATACCTTTTTTCTGGATTTTGTTTATTTAATAATTGAAAATTTTCTATCCTGATCTGTATATGGCATAGGAACATGGAAGAATCATTAGAGGCAGGAATGATAATAGGAAGATTGAAGTAAATGGCTCAGCAGAGAAGGCTCAGCAAAAAGCAGAATTTTCTCCAGAAAATTCTCCAAAAAGTGGCCCAGATGGAGAGAAAGAGTGGCTTTCTTCCATGGCTTGTCAGGAATTCTGCTGTATAGAAGGTGAGGATGTTCGCAATACGCAGTGGTACATTGGTAGTGCTTTGTCACCAGAGCTATGATTCTCCAACCTGTGAGATGACAGCTGCCATATTTTTATCTGGAATTGCCAAGGCAGAGCTCTGCAGGCATGTGTAATGTAGTGCTTGTGCAGTAAGTTGTTGAATATAAATAGTTTGTGTGTACCCGGTAAGTCCGGTGCTTACAGGAAGCATATGACTGATCCTACACAAAATACATGGGTTGTAGGTGGATGTGCAGCATATCATTTGAGTGCCTTCCAAAAGCATCAGACCAAGACAGAGATATTAATTGATTGTATGCTGCATGTGTAATAACCTGTGCTTACAAAAATGCTTTGGATTTGCTGTGTGTACTTGTTGTGGTCTATTGCTGTGCTTACAGTGCACGTGTCTGGGACGTCCTGGTGTACAGCAGCTTGTTTGGAACTATGCTGTAGGAGTTCTGGCGGAGCTGCTGTTCCTCTGGAGACAGAGGGCAAGTAAAATCTGGGAAGCATAACTGGGAGGACTCGGACACATGGCAGCCTTATGCAGGATCCACTTAGGTTGTTTACAGCTGCGGGAAATAAACAGCCAAAATGGAACCTGTCAGGTCATACCTCCAGCAGTGAGGTATTTGCCTGGTGTTTTCTGACTATGGACCGGCAAAGAGGAAAGACTGTTAGTGTTGCAGAAAGGAATGTCATTGGAGAATACACCCCAAAATATCATGAGGAGGGAGAGGATAAACTACAACGAGTAATTACCACAACTGATGCATGTCTTCGTTCCCCAAATGCTCCTTTATATCCCAAGAAGTGGATTCTGGATTTGCAGGCTGGGTAGCTGCTCTAAGTTCTTAGTTGTGTAATCTTCCTTCTTCTGCTTCAGAACAGAGGTCTCGTGTTTAAAAGGGGATTAAAACCACACTGGTGCTTCTAATGTCCTGGAAATAATGGGTTTAGCTTTTTTACTTTTTCTTAAAATAGGCCTCCATTAAAACCTGCTCCTTTTCTCCCAGCTCTCCAATGGAAAACAGATAATGGTGCAGCGGGTTATACAAGTGTGACAGTAAAACCTTCCACTGCTTGTTCAAAAAGATGTTCTCTCTGGTAATCTAAAGTGTTGGTTTCAAAGCCTTTTGTTGACCGGACCATTATGTAGCACCATGACATGGCAAGTGCCAGTCCAGAGAATATGGCCACTTCAAGGATATGGCGTAGGAGAAAACGACAAACAACTGGATTTGGTGATGAGGGAAATAGGACACACCAGGCTCTCTTTGAACATAGGCATACTTGTGCACCACTTTAGTGTGTTTTTTATGGATACAATTTGATAACTACTGGTTGTAAGACTAATGAGAAGATAGCTCTACAGGAGTAGACAGTTAAGACTGTCCAATTGCAACTGTGAAGCAGGGGTAGAATGTTATACGCTTTATGCTTAGTTATGCTGTTGTCTTGGACTGGCTGAGAGTTGTATACATTAGGTTGAATCAGTTGTTGGCTCTGGATGGTAGTTTGACAATGATGATTCAGCATTAGGTATTGTCTTTCCTTATAAAGGAAACCAGTTTGCTTCCTGCCTCTTTCTTCAGAAATTCAGCTGTTACTGTAAATGATTGGAATTAGCTGTTTCCTAATGGTTGTTTTGAGTGCACATAGACATTGAATTAGACGTTCTGCTACAAAACCAAGTAGTTTCCTAATTAGCACCTTAAAGGATCACCTTTAATGCTGCCTTCTGCAGCTTTTCTACTTAAATCTCTCAATTTTTCATGTGTCTCCTTCATTTTAGTCTTTATTCTTCTCCAGCTGCCAGCCATTTCCATCTACCCCTTTGCTGATTCATTGTTCGTAGCATGAACTGCTCTGTTTGTGCTTGAGGAGAGACAAACTCCTTCACAGTCACACTTTTCTTGATTTCCATTTCAACTTCCTTTTTTTTCACTTCCTATTTCCATTCAGTAGCCCTCACTCTCCCCCCCCCAGCTTTAATCTATTTTATTTGTTCTCCTGTGATCATGCTGATTGGCCTCTGTTGCTTTCATGTAATTAGAAGGAGATGGCTTATGGCTTCTTGTAGGAGCCAAGGGAGGACATCCTGCCCACTGCAGTGCTGTAAGATCTGGTTTGGAGATAGGCTCTGTGTTTCAGCCAACCTGGAGCAACCATGGTGTTTAGTTACTCATTAAAATGATAAGGGGACAATACTTAGTTGGTAGGATTAGATCGGTGTGTTTCACTGTGATGGGTGCATCTGTTCAGCTGTGTGTTTTGTCTATTCTGGCTCATAAGCTGTTGAATGTAGTATTTTCTGTTGTTAAGACTAGCAGTTACAATAGCATTTACTGTGTGTTGCTACAAGGGTTAATAAAAACAGTCTCCTAGTTTTCTTTTAAAATACAGTTGCTTCTCCGTTTTGTGGGGATGGCATATCTGTCCAGGATAATGCTACTTAAAATGTTATATATATATATATATATTGTTTGCAATTCTAGGAATGCTTTAAGGGAAGCTGGGCCACTCACAAGTTACTACACAAGAAAGCAAGTAAGTACATTTTTTTAATACCAATTTTAATATTGTTTTGAATTTTTGTCCTGTGCCGCCAGCTCTAGGTGGCCCTGCTTGAGCAGGGGGTTGGACCAGATGACCTCCAGAGGTCACTTCCAACCTCAGCTGTTCTGTGATTCTGTGTCTAAGAATGGTATGGATTTTTCCAAGATATCTGGCACTGGATTCTGCATATCTGAAATTCTGTCCAGTTCGTAGTAATCTAAATATCTATGTAAGAATTCAGAGACAGTGGTACAGAAATCTCTGTTTCTGTTCCCTTTTCTGTTTGTGTTAAGTATTTCTTGAGCTACATTGCTAGGTATATGAACAGAGAAAGGGGGTTGCTGAAATAAAGGGCAAGAAGAATAATAAACCATTATTGTAAGGCATTGCTAGGCTTGTTCCATCATAGGATTTTGATGTCTAATGTAGTAAAAGCAGTAAATTGGGAAGGGTTCTTGTGAAGTCTTTGTGTTTAGGCACATGCTGGAATGCAAGCAAGCCAGTCAGAGTGCAGCTGTTCTGTACATTTGAAAAAAAAAAAAAAGGAGAATGCTTTTGTGCCCTGATGCAGCCATTGATAGGAGGATGTATCATAGCTAGGATTTTGCTGAGTTTGGTTGAAGGTAGTAAGCGTATCTGTATGCCTTAGTTACAGCTGGTAACTCTGGTGCAGAAATACCAGTAGACTGGTAGATTCTCCCTTACCTGAGTAGTAAAAATAATCCACGAGTTTAAAAGCAAATGAAAAGAGAGAGCAGACCCCAGATCTGCCCCCCTTGACTCCTCCTCACCATCCCCCTGCCTGTCTTCATCAAGTCCTGCTTAAAAAGGTGGTGGGATTAAAAAGTAAGTGGCATGGCAGAGATCTAAAGCCTCAAGTAATTTACCTCCACCTTTCCTGAAACCCAATAAAACTCCTTTTCCTGTAAATGTTGCATGGTTAATAGGTTGGGGTAGCACAGGCAATTACATGTTTTCCTTCTTTCTGCCTTCCCGGTGTAGGGGTCTCATAGTTCACACTAACATTCTGTATCCAATTACTTTGTACCTGCACAATATGCAGCTGTCTTTGTTAGTAGTTCTAGTAATCTTCTGGTGCAGTCTTCTAAAGCTCTTGCTTATATGACAGCAAATTTTTTTAATGATTCCACTACATCCATGATCTTGTTGACTTCCTGGATAACTGCTGAGCCCAAGCTGAGCTGGCTTGGATCTGATAGCCCTCAAGAGCTCAATGCAACAAACTGCTGAAGCATGTCAAGGGAATCCAAAATATCTCTTCGTTAAAACTTTGGATTTTTAAAGTACTATTTCTCAGTGGTTCACCTAAACTGAATGTCATGTGAGCAGATGTCTTGGAAGTCAGCCACAGAGGTTCTGAGGAACTCACGTTTGGGCTTGCTGTGGCAGACCTTTTGCCATCCCTTCATTCTTCTGCGATATAAAAAGAGAAAACAAACTTATCAGGTTATGAGTTAAAGATTAATGCTGCTGTGCTCTTTCTTAACCCTTGCCTCCTCTTTCTGAGTAAGTATTTTTCCTTTTGGTCATGCTCATAATCTACTTGTTTCATTCCTTTATGTAAACGCCTTCAATCTGCCCTGTTAGGACTGTGTTATTTGTGAATGAAGTCAGTCACTGGACCACATCAGACATGTATTTCACAAGGTTGAGAGAGCTGGGAACTTCCAGCATATTGGGACCGTCTTGTAAGGTGCACACACTGCCTGTCCTGAAATGCACAAGTGGCAGCACCTGCACTCTCCCCATCAGATCTGGAGGGGTAGCAGGCTCCTTATATTGAAACTAACAGCTGGATACCCTCCTTCCCACCCCAGGTCATTTCTGTCACTGAATGCTAAGAGAAATCACAGAAAAGGAACATTCATCTACAGTGCAAGAGTGTTAATTGAAGGGATAATAAGTGTTTCTGTAGAAATATGCTTTTTCCCAAGAATCAAAACAAGCACAGAACTATGTTTCAGTGCAAATGAAGAGCAACTTAAATAATTACTACACTTCATATGTGCATTCAGTACTGCTGTCCTGACATTTCCCAGTTTGATATAAAGACAGAGTTGGCAGGATGTGAATTTTGAATGTGGAAAACTTAAGGGCAATACAACATAACTGCTACTTACACTTTCATATACCAGTATCTAAAATGCCAGAAAGAGTCAAATCTAGACTTATGTACGTCTAAGTCACTTTCTGGACGCCACAGTTCTTATTCTTAGTAGGACTGATTTTGCTGCTGCATTTTTTTCTTTTTTTGGTTTTTTTTGTCTTTTTCAGAAGATGAAAAAGCTAAGCGTGAAGTTTCCTCTTGGACCCTGGAGGGTGATGTTAACACAAATCCCTGGTCTGGTTATCGATATACTGGTAAACTCAGGCCACACTATCCACTGGTAAGCAGTAAGTGCCACTCTGTACTCCAGCACTGCTACGTTCTATAGCAACTAATGGCCCAGTCCTGACCTGATTACCTCCCACATTTTAGCTGAGAGAGGAAAGCTTCTTCAACAATCGGGACCTGATGGCAAGAGCATGTATGACTGTGTCCTTATTGTGGTTCATTTTGATTTAACTTGATCTATTTAAAATTAAGGAAGACCCTGTGAGGTAACATGCATCAGTAACAGGCTTAAGCTCATACATTTTGGCTGTACATTTTGACATTTATTCTGCAAAAAGCTGCTGCTAGTTCAGGTGATATCTTTTCCTAGCTGTTTACAATGGAGCAGTCTGTTTCAGAAAAACTCAGGTAAATTAATTTAGAATTTAAATAAATGGTTTTATATTATTTTATGTAAATGGTTTGAAATAACCTGGTGAAAAAGCTGGTGAACAGCTCTGCTGCAGGAACAGTGGTTGTAATCTCCAGAACAAGAGTGGTGAAGAGTAACTGAGGTCAATAACATCTTTCAGCTGTGAAAGGTGAGTTTAGAAGATGACCTCGGTATAGGTGTATTTTTAAATTGATACAATTGCACATGGAATAAGCCAAAGCTTTTACAGGAATAATGGCACTTTATTTACATGTGTCTTTTCTAATTGGCTTGTGCTAGAAATGCTGCCCCTGTGGTATCCTCTCTATAGACTTCTCTATCTGTTACAGGCTCATTGGAGAATGGATTAGCAGAGCCTGAGCCCATGTGTGTTTGTTAGTGTCATTGGAGAAAGGGTGTTTTGGCTGTGTCACTGGTGAAGTAATTTAGTAGTGTTATTGCTGAACATTTGCTTTTTTGTCTGCTGACTGCTGTAGGATTGATGCAAATGAAACTATAATAAAAAAGTGCTAATGACTAGGGTGATGATTAGAAATAACAGTCTTGCTAATAGACACTAATAACCAGAGAGAGGAAGGCTGTGTTTGGAACCAGTGCATTTGCAGTCTGGAAAGTAGCAGAATAACCACTACAATGTAACAGGGATAGTACATTATAAAACGAATTTAATTTACTTGATACATAACAGTTTCATTTTTACAAAGCTGTGAAGTTGTCTATTAGAGGTTGTATAATATGAAAGCAGTAAATAGTAACAGGAGAATCTTTGAGAAATGAAAATTGGAACTGTTTTGGAGTGTTTGCATACTTCACAATTTTTTGAAGTGGAATTAGCTGTATTTCACTGTATTTAATTTTGCTGCATGAGTGTCTGTTTTTGTGGCTGTAGTAAGTATTCTTGTAACCTAACCAGCTTCGACTATAATTTATTTAGACGCCAACAAGACCTGTGCCAAGTTATATTCAGAGACCGGATTATGCTGATCACCCACTAGGTAATTTGAAACAAATCACAATTATGGAGTGTTATGTTTGCTTTCTATTTTTCTTTTAATTGAAAAAGCCTCTAAAGCATGAAAGAGATACTGGAGAAGGGAACCTCTTCTTTTATCTGTTCTTCTCACTCTACCTCTTCTTCGCCCACATTAACGTACTGATTTTTCAGAAATAATGGTTGCAAGTATTTTTTGGAAGTCCTAAGTTTGTAATGCGTTATCTTTCAAAGGTGTTCAGGGAAGAAAAGATTTTTTAAATCTTCAGCCATTCTTTAGTTATTCTTTACAGAATGTAAATGTTTAAACAACACAACTACTGTCTTTTAGGGGGTCATTCAACTATAAAACTGAGCTACAGAATTTGGTAGGATGTTTTCATCAGCTGATTATTGCAGTAGTATAACTAGAGATATTTACAAGATTATATAATCCTTTATAGCTCTTTTAGAATATTATTTATTACTATTTATTACCTCCAAAGCAGCTAAAAAAAAGAAAAAAAAAAAGACTTTTCTATGAATAAAATAATTTCCCTGTAAATCTGATTTTTAAGGTTGTGTTTTGACTAAGTGGACGTGACAGTTTTATGCAGTAAGTGAATAGGCATCCTGAGCACATGTGGGCATTATGATTTTGTGGAAGGCTTATGAATTCAAATTAATCTGGATAATGACAATAATGCTATGACTTGGTGGTTCATTACTTTGGTCTTTGGTGAGAAAGTACGTACTTTTATTGCCATTGGTAAGCTAAGTAAGTTCCTTGATTGAACATATGTAGCAATCACTCCTCTGTATAACATTTTTTTTCTTTCTTTTTTTTCTCCTCCCCCTTTTTTCTTTTCAGGAATGTCTGAATCAGAACAGGCTTTAAAAGGAACCTCTCAAATAAAAATACTCTCATCTGAGGATATAGATGGGATGCGAGTAGTGTGTAGGGTAAGGGCATTTTGGTTTTTGTTACAAAGTGCCTCGATTCTTTAAAAATTGATAGTGATTTTACCAGTTTGTGACAGCACATCTGAGAGTACAAACTTTCAAACCACTTTTGAGTACTGAAAAATAATTTGGGAAACTTGGTATTTTCTTGCTTTTTCTCTCCTTGTGACTTCCAGTTCACAGTAAACTATTTTTCAAGCAGAAAGAGGACTTTTATCTGTTTTCTGGCTTTGTTGTTACTAGTGAGATAACCTGTGGCTGAAACATTGTTACTCTTAAGAATGTATTTCATAGTGCATAAATGAGAACAAAATTTTTTCCTCTCCTATAGTCAGTACTGAGTAAAAACTAAAAAGCAAAAGCAAAGCAGAGCCTCTTCCCTAATAATTTTTGAAAAACAGCTGTTCAGCTGTGATCAATTCCTTGTCCATAAAGTCAAACTTTGAAATGTATTTAAGTAGTCTGGTTTAAGTTTATGGTATTCAAGGAAATTATGGTCCAAATCTTAATGTGGGGTATTTTCAAATGTCACAGAGCTGGCTTAGTAATATAACCTGTGGACATATTGAAGTCTTTCTAGAGCCAATGTACACCCAGCTTTCCTAGCAATCTTGGTGTTGCTGTAGAAAATGGGTTGCTAATCTTCTAGGGAGTAGTCCTGATCTTATTTTAAATCACTGCTTTTGTTTCATTTGCAGCTTGCTAGAGAAGTATTGGATGTTGCTGCCATGATGGTGAAAGCAGGTGTAACTACTGAAGAAATTGATCATGCTGTCCATTTAGTAAGGTTATTTTATTTTTCTTCTGGTGTTCATAAGTGCTTACTTCTATCTCTTTATTTTTGAATGATTGTTGTGTGGTTTTCTTTGTTGTTGTATTAAGTCCTTTTATTTATTTTGAACTGTTTCCCAGTTTGAAGCTAATGGGTAGTGCAGATGTTAAAAGTATGTTACAGTGCAATGGTAGATTCAAAATGAGTTAGGACTCCTGGGCCTCTCTAAGTTTCTTCACCTGTTTTCTTAGGTAACATGATATGATTTTCTTTTTTCTAAACCCTCTTTGCTCCACAGATACCATTATATAAAGAACATTATATGTAGGCCATGGATTTTTTGCGCTCTCTGTTGTTGGTTAAGATGTACAGAGGAGAATGTTTAATTATGTATGATTGGGAATCAGAAGTGAGGAGCCTGAGAGAGAATTGAAACAAGGTGTTTGATGCACTCAGGCAAACTAAAGCCACAATCCAGCAAAGTATTTGAAATACATGTTCAAGTATTTTCCTGGCTTAACTGCTCTTAGATACTTGAATTGTGTAATTTTTATTTTTCTTTGCTGTCTTCCCTATAAGGCAAGTAAACTGATAATTGAGGATACTTGTGTGCACTGTGGGGAAGGCAACGGTTTTGGTATAGTTAAGTTTGTTAGAATGCTTTCTGGTTGATGGGTTTTTTTTAATCTGCATTTGCAGCTGATGAACCAAGATTGTAAGGAACTTACTCTGGTTTGATTAGGCCGGAGGTTTCTGTTGAACTGCATTAAACACTAAATTATTTCCTTATGTATAATGTCTAATATGAACAACTACTAGTTAAAATGGTGTTATCCCTCCTCAGCAGTTTTTGGAAATTTTGCATGGCAGGCTTTTGATGCTGACCAATATCCCTAACTGGTACTTTGCAGATTTAAACCAGCATTATTTCTTAAGAAAAGTTAACACAGTATTATTTTTCCAGAATTGCCCAGTATGTCACATACTGTGTATACATATGTATATGTCAGTATATATAAAATGTATGTGTCAGTTTTGCAAAAATCCCCAAAAGGTTATTAGGGTGCAAAGGAAGCAGCTTAAGATTTTAATGCTAAGGGTGAAAGAGTGGTGCTAGATGTTATTTTGTCTAGCTTGTGTGTTTTGCAAAAATACTTAACAGTCTTGGACCAGGTGCTTAAAAACAAGTAATTGAAAATGGCTGGGTTTTAAACTAAATAAATATTGTCATGCATTGTTTTAAACCTGAATATTTCAGCATTGGTAGTTGAACGTAAAAAAGAGTAGAAACAAAATTAAAGTAGCTTTACTTTCTTCCTGGTAAGAAACGCAAAGCATAGCAAAATAATGTAATGCCAAAAAAATGCTTGAAGAATCTTATTTTCAAGAGCCACCGCTTTCCAACTGATCATTTGTACTGTAAAGCTGTTGCACATACATTTTTTTCTTTGTGTGAAACTTACTAATGTAAAGTGTAAATTGTATTTTCTGAATTAGGCTTGTATTGCAAGGAATTGTTATCCTTCCCCTCTGAATTATTATAATTTCCCTAAGTCGTGTTGTACATCAGTGAATGAAGTGATCTGTCATGGAATTCCTGACAGGAGGCCATTGCAGGAGGGAGATATTGTTAATGGTAAGTGCTATGAAAATTAACCTTCAGTATTTCTACCTTCTATCCCGTTAAACCATGTGAGGTTTCACTAGCAGGCAACGTGATTGGAATAGCTTCTTGAGAGGCTTTAGTTCTTATTTACCAATTAACCTCTGCTCTTTAGATACTTAATAAGTTTATTTAATAAAATAATTTTAAAGTTTGATCCACTTTAAGAGCTTTATAATTCTTCTGCCCTGGTCTATGCATTAGTATAGTGCCTGAGTATTCCACTTGTGGGCTAGTTCCCAGTTGTTGCAGACTATATAAAGAGTGAATAAGAAGTATATTGAATTATTCAACTGGATTACTTCTGTGTGAATTCTTAATTGGATGGCTCTAGATCCTTAAGATTTTGCTACGGACATGATTATTATGTTGACTGTAAAAGATCCTAATGGTGAGGCATTGTATAGGTGCATATTAAAAAACATACCCTTTTTTTGAGCATCTTGCAGCCTAACAGTACCAGCTGCTTTTTGTTCATGGTACTCAAGGTGCTCATGCCTTCTTGGGTGGTGAGGGATACTCTTATAAATTACTTGACCATTTTTTGTTTGGTCATTCATTTCTTCTTGGTTTGGCAGTAAAAATTAATGACGTATGTTTTGTACAAACATTTGCACCTTTGTTTATTTCATTGGTTTGCTTTTCTGTTATCCATAAATAAATTCCCAGCGTATCCTAAGGTTTGGCCTACCTCTAGAAGCAGGTTGGAGTCCTTTTAGATTGTCAGATATTTGATATACATTAACATGCAATAATAGCTACTAAGTCTACAGCTCGGAGTTGTGGGTACCAGCCTTTTGAGAACAAGCCTCAGGATTGTTACCCCGTTCTAGGTCAGGTTTGGTCTGGCTGAGAGCTCTGAGATGTAGCGTCCATGTAACCGTTTGGCCAAAGTTCCTTTATCTTAATTTCAAAGATGATGCCTTTGCACAACATTACTGTTTCCAGCTTTTCTGGCATTGCTGGAGTCCAAACTAAGAAGCCCAGCTGAGCTTACTTAGGTTGGCTTCATCTACATGGTGCCTTACCTCTTCACTATTTGCATGCCAAGTACCTCAGCACTAGAGAACTCCTTTTATAAGAGGGTTTAGTCATACTTTTGTTCACATCCCTGCCCTGACTGCTCCTGCCCAAGCTTTGAGCCTTCTGCTTTGATTTGATGAGGAAGATCTAGTTTACTCTTTTGAGGCTGAGTAGGTCTTGTTACAAAATGTTCCATATTTTGTGGATTCAATGTGCATTCCCCGTGGGCTCAAAAGGCTTCCAAATCTTGTAGGCTTCCTTCTGGTAAGGTAGTGGCTCAAAAGCATCTTTAAAAGAAGGAGCAAAACAGGGTACAAAGGAGGAGATGGAAAAAGTACTTTGGAGGGAATGTGCCCAGTGAACAATAGAGGGGAGTGCCCATCTTTCTCTTTACTTAAACATTTTAGCCTGCTGGAAGCAAAAGGTGGCCATGTCAGAATCCAAACCAGGGTTTTAGAATCACGGGAAAACATCATCCAGAAGGTACTGGCAGGTGATGTCTAGTCCAGCCCCCTGCTCTGAGCAGATCATCATGTTTTGTTACCATAGTGTTCCCTGGGAGCAGATTCTTAAACAAAGCTGATCACTTTGCAAAGTGAGGTGTTCTGGCCAAATCTGGCACCATCGAGAAAGTCTTGTAATCCCATAGCCTATAGAGATAGCCTCTTTGTAGCAAGTAGTCTGGACACTGTGCTAAGGAGCTCTGATACACAGTTCACAAGAAACTTATCTGAGTAAGGTACCAGGGTGCTGGTTTCTATACAGTCCTGTTGTTAACATTACTAGATATGTACACTGGTCAAAATGTTCCAGTTGTCCCATGGAATCATGCAGTGATTACAGTGTAACCCTGCACATGCATGCATCCACAACAGGCAATATTTTTTTTGTGCAGTGTTAATTTCAATCTTAATGTTTGCCAGCAGTACAGATTTACTGCTGACAGACACCAGTGGGGTGTTTTTCCCCATGTTTTCCTGTCAAGGTTGTACTGGTCTCTCTAAGTGGCTCATATACCATGTTCCTAAAGTATTATTGCTTAGTACAGTTTCCTTCATGGCTATTTACACGTGAGGAGGTCTGCTTGTGGATTTCTTCATGAACATCAGTTCAGTAACTATTCTAGCAGTTTTGGTACTCCAGCAGCTATTACACCAGCCAGACTACTGACAAAATCTGTTAAATGCAAAAGTACCAATTCTACCACAGGAAGTCAATTTGATATGCAAATCTAGAATATTTTGCATGTGTTTACTATATATAATGACTATGTGATGGCAGGTTTTAATTTTTTACGCATCTGCCATGAGAGACAGGATACTAGAATAGATGACAGCTATGTCTAAACTAGTAGGCCTGTTCCCATGTTGTATAAAAGGAATACTTGCAACAAGCATCTTATATGGATGTTCCTGATCCCAAAAAGTATATCTTTTTTTGGAATGAGTTAAGCTATTTTTCAAGAATGAGTTGTATCATTTTTAGTTTACAACCAACTTTAAACACAAGCAAACGAGTTATGCTGCAACATAATTCTAAACTCTTATTATATGTTCCAATAAACCTTGGTTCTTTAAGCATGCCTTTCTCATTCTTGCTCTTTGCCTGATACTGAATGTTTAAATTCTTAAATTTGAAAGAAGAAAGAAAAAGTTTTACGGTCTTTGGTATATTTTTCTTAGTCAGGAATACTATTGGAAAGTTGCTGTATATTTAATGTTCAATAAATTTTACCTTTTTGGCTGGAATCAATGTAAATGCTGGGCTTTGGCATTATAATTTTTGCAAAGGTGTAACTTATTCTAAACGTGCATAGAAATTACTGAAGTTAAAATATAGGTTGAAACATGATTACATATTTTTTTAAACTTACTTTCCCCCTATTAGTGCTGGAATTAATTCTAAGAAAATATTTTAACCAGGCAAATCACCATGGAGCAAAGAGCTTCTCTTTCCTGTTTTTGTATTTACCTAGAAAACCAATCATAAGCTTGCTGTGTCTGTCTTGCATTGGTGTGAGGTTTTTTCTCTTCCCTTTTTTTTTATTAAATTAAATCAAACTGTTGGCCAGTGAAACACTATCTTATTAATTAATTCTATAGAATCTACAGGATAAGCATGAGAGAATTGATTCTGCTGGAAGAGTTCACATCTGGAATTCTTCCAAAGTAATCTTATAACTTCACAATTACAATGCTACATTTTCACGTTTGTTGTTCTTTCACAAGTCAAGTGACAAGAAGTGAGAAATACAGTGCTAATACTACAATATGTCTCATATTCTTTGCAGTGGATATTACTGTCTATCGTAATGGCTACCATGGAGATCTGAACGAGACATTTTATGTCGGAGAAGTTGATGAGGGTGCAAGGAGGCTTGTCCAGACAACTTACGAGTGCCTAATGCAAGCCATTGATGCAGGTAAACCCTTTGACTAGTACCTGAGGCATTATGGTTTTGGTTCTGAAACGTGAGTGCTCATACTTGCTCTTACCCCAGAGTGACTTCTGTTGTAGAACACAGAAGCATTAGTGGGTGTCACCAGCAGATCATGTATATTGTATAATACAGTGATTCTTCAAATGGCACAGTTCTGTGGGTGGTGGTTGCAACTTCTATTTGAAATGTGGGTTGACAAGGAAAACGTAATTGATGATGAGCTGATCCACATACAATGATATTTACATGGAAACAGCCTTTTCGGACTATTAGATGAACAAGACATCCTTGATCTGAGTAGTTTAGAGAACATGAAGAACAAAATGTGTTTTGGAAAACCAAATCATGGCTTCCTATTTTTATAATTTGTATGGTGTTGCACAATGAACCGATAAGGTAAAACACTGTTTGAACACTTAAATGTATCTCTTTACCCTGCCAAACCTGATCGTTATTTCATAAATCTAATTATGAGCTCCTGATTTTCAACTGTGGGAGTGTGCCAGAGAAGACAGATCCATATCCTTCAGTACCCACAGAACTTTTAATTATGTTGCTTAAATATAATTCAGGACAGCTTCATCAAGACGTACAATGAGGCAGAAAGGTAGCTAGGGAATGTCATGTTCAACTTAATTCACAAAGGAATACACTTAGTTCTCTTAAACAAACAGAGAAGACAAACCAAAAATCTCCCAAGTCCCTGGAAATACTTGTATGGTCTGTATCTTTTATACCCTACAGCTTAAAACCCCAAATAAAATCTACTCACTTCATGGCCTCTAAAGACTGAAGTTTAAGGTGTTATATATGAAGGCTTTAAACTTGCATTGAATCAAAAGTAAATGAAAAAAATTATAATGAACTTACTTTGGTTAATAATTTGGAGACAGCTAACCAAGCTGAAAAGACAAAAATCCGTATGAACGATGTCTTGTGTATCCTTTGTGTGATCAAGAAAATACTGCAAAGTTGAGCTGTGAAGAATATAGATTACCTATGTGGGATTACTGTTCTCAAATGACCACTTTGTTTTTTTCAGAGCTAAATCAGAATAACGTTTATCTTTGCTCCCGTAGCAACATTTATAGCAAATGTTATATGTCTTATCTTTCATATTCAGGCTTTGATGTATAAACTATGACAGAAATTCACCTTTGTGTTCATTATAATGAGATTTAAAATCTCAATGTAACTTCTTTACCAACTTTTTAGGTGTTGTAACAGGTTTTAATGGGTTTTAGACATTCCCTGCTAGTAGGAATTCTGGCAGCAAGTGTCTCGGCTTTTAAAAAGGGTTGCGTCTCCTCTGTTTAAATCATCTTAATTTCTTGGCATTGGACCAGCAGAGCTCTAACTAGGAGAGTTGTATGAGAGAGAGAAGCAGAGGGCTCCTTGCTGCATTGAGATGAGTTGCTTGGTATTGTCAGGCCTGAAGGAGATGGCACTACTTCACAACTACTTGGTATAAAACCAACAGCTTAACTTTTCCTCTCTTCCCCACCATGTCTTTTTTTTTTTTTGGGAAAAGCATGCACATTCCAGTAATCTAAATTTGTTGTTATTTTCTGTAAACTCAGCTTACTGATTTTAGTTGTATTTGTTTATATTAGCAGAGAATTGAACTAAATGGCTTGCTTCACATAAAGTTTTAGCTATGTATGTCACTTCTGCTTAAGATGGCTCCACGTAGCCACACAACATCTGGCTCCTGAAGGAACTGCATATATTCAGGGAGTTGTGAATGATCTTAAAATAGCATTTACATTCTTTTTTCTTATTAGTGGCTCAAGGTTGCTTTTGGTATGTATCTTCATTAGCTGATGGATGAGGCATTGTTGCTTTTATGGTATTATTACTTCCTTGTCCAAGTGCTTAAAGTGAATTTTTCACACCATTTTCATCTGTTTCAAACTCTAACTTTTGGGGCTTCCTAGAAGGACTGACAAAAAAGTTAGTCCTGCATATGAACATTCTTATTTGCTGTAGGATCACCACTGAAAATCTTGTCTAAGAGTAGAGGTACCCATTTTGTCTCCCTCCCCCCATCTTGGTCCTTCATGTATAATCAATTTCCTGTTTATTTGTGTGCACTTTTCACATAGTAGTAGAGATAAGTGTATATTAAAATATAGTTCATACATTCATTGAAAGAAGCACTGCAACTCTAGGTATGGGAGGTTACCAAGTACTTTAAAAGTCTTTTGTCATCTTTAACTTCAACATCCTTTTAATATATGAGCACTTAATTCCATGAAAGGAAGAAAGTAGTGTTCTTGTGAAGAAGTTTTCTTCTTTCTCTCCCTCTTTCTTTTTTATATGAGACTGTTTCTTCCCTCTCTCCTGCTAGTGCACTCACTTACATACTTGGTGGATTAAGTGATCATAGGAAGTTGTATACTAGAACAGATGGCCATACAGGCCATGAGTGCTACAGAGATATTAGTCTGAACGGTATTTGATGGTTAGTTATGTTGAAAGAAAGCCCTGTAAATTTCCATCTGTATCTCTTTAATTTTGCAGTAAAACCTGGTGTTCGGTACAGAGAACTGGGAAACATTATTCAGAAACATGCTCAAGCAAATGGATTTTCAGTGGTTCGGAGCTACTGTGGGCATGGAATCCATAAACTTTTCCACACAGCCCCTAACGTGCCACATTATGCCAGTGAGTATTCATTCCCTTTGGGTTGTCCTGTAGACAAGAAGTGGTTTGCAATGAATGCATGCAATGTACTTCTTGCTTATATTCTAGTAAAGTAGCATGTTGCCTGACAGCCATCAGTATTAGTATTTTTGCACTTGTGAAATAATTTTTTTCTAAACTCTGGACCATAACATTCTTTGTCCCAGTATATTCACCTTATTTAGGTTCATAATCTGTGCCTATGCTAATGGTTAGTATTAGTTCTCATCTGTACTGGGTAAGTTCTCAATGTTTTTGCCTGAATTCCAAACTAATCCTTTAGACATACTTGTCTGACATGAATGGGTAAATATGTTTTTACATTTACATAAGCAAAAACTTACTGCCATTTCAAGATGTAAATAAAAGATTTTCTGAATGGTATAGACGAGTATTATACCTGAATCTGGATCCTGTTATGTTTCACTTTTCTTCATTTGAGTGTTGTGATCTGATGTTCTTGGAAACTTCTTTGTAGTGTACAGCAGAGGAGGAATAACCCTTCCCCCATCAGGGTCTCAGCTTTAGTTTTTGGAAATGACAGTGTCCCCTTGCCAATTCTTGCCAGCAGGACTAAGAAGGAACATCCACAGAGGCAAAGGAGAGAAGCCTAAGTGCCAGTGGACAACTAAGGATAGAAGAAGTATCAAGAAGCAGTGATAAATGGTTCACACCCACTTCACTTGCAAAGCCAAAGCTCCCCTGATAGGACATTTATTTCCTCAGACCTGAAAGATGCCTCCATCTTCCTATCTCCTAACAAGCTTTAACACATTTATGGTTATAATCTAGCAATCCCTGACTTTTCATGTCATCATTTCTCTTAGGTTACTTTTTCATAGAACAGAGAAAATACATTAACCACAGGGTAGAAAGGTACAAGTTCCTGGTATTTACTTTTTGTCATGTAAAATGAAGAAAATCTGGATTCTTTGGAGATAGAGGGCACTTTATACCAATTAAAATGCAAGCCAAGAAAAGGAAAATTTCTGTCTTTCCTGGCTGCTGGGAACTTTGAACTTTTTTTTAATTGAACCAAAATTTCTGTTCCCAGAAAGGAATATGCTGGGCTTTTTTTCTGGTATTTTAAAATACAGATTCATAGCAAAAGCAAAGTGGAAAGACCTGAGGAACTTAAAGCCTCTTGAAGGAAAAAAATTGAAAGCGCCTGCATATTTTTGGCTTACTATGAAAGGATTTTTAAAAGCAAAAACCTCATTTTATAAGCCTTTAAATTATTTAGCAAAATCTTAAATACAGGGTATAAAGGGCAAAATTTCTTCAGATGCATAAGACCAGAAACTTACCAGCAGATGATGGAGATAGAGGCAAGACCCTTTAAGTAAAAGAAAAATGTTCACAACTTGCTGTTGTGTCAGCTTGATGTCAGATTTTTAAGGCATCTAGGTGATATAGACAATTTAATACATTCACACAGTTAGAGTGGGGGATGGGGAATCTCTGCGTAAGAATTGATGTAAATTGTCTACAGCAGCAAAGTAGCTTGGAGCTAATGGTTCCTGGGCAATACTGGAGCTTGTTGCAGCTCTCGCCTGCTAGGCTGGGTCAGACCTAAGCTGCGCTGCCATTCAAGGTGAAATGCGGCAGAGGAAAAGGGCTGAAGCCTTTCTTCAGTCAAACTATGCTCCTAGAAATGTGCTGTGTGTCAGTTCACGTGCTGCCACATAAACATTTTTGGTGTATATAACATCAAAAAGTTCTAGTATTATTGTCCTGGATGCCTTGAAATTCTCTGCCTTTTTATGTTAACTAAAGAAATACAGCATTATCACCCTGACACTACTATGACTCCATTACCCAGAGTAATGACAGGGGGCAATGTGTCCCTCCATAAATGGAATCATGGGATTACTTAACTGCTATCATATTTTGACAATTTATTGGAGCTAATGGTTCAATGGAAACAAATTAAAAGGTTTCAAGCCTTCTCTGAATATCTTAAGTGCTTCTTCTTTTTATTGATTTTTTTAAATGATGTTTTTCATCACAGAAGTCTGCAGAAATTCCTGTATTACATTTACTTAGTGTTTTTATAGAACTGGAGTTGAACTCCACTTGTTGGAGAGAAAGACAGCAATTAATTTGAAGCTCCTTGAGTAAATACTGCAGTGTTGGAGGAGGGGAAGAAGGAAAGAACTAAGGGAAATCTTAATGTAGCATTAAAAATGGACAAGTGAACGGGTCATCTCTGAAGGGCTTTTCTAACTTTACTGTATTCCTGCTGTATTCTTCTAGGATAAGGATTCATTCATTTACTAAGATGGGATCACTTTTTCTAACTTGAGTGTTTATTTTATTGCAGAAAATAAGGCAGTTGGAGTCATGAAGCCAGGTCATGTATTTACAATTGAACCAATGATCTGTGAAGGTGAGCGATTTAGCAGTAGAGTAAAATGGTTACTCTTGTTTACTATTAAGTAGTGATGGAATAGGATGCTGGTTTTATTCTGTATAGTTGATATAATTTTTTCATTTCTCTTTGGGGAACTACATCTGTTACTTAAATGATGACTTTTTGACTGGTTTTAGGTGGTTGGCAAGATGAAACATGGCCTGATGGTTGGACTGCGGTAACAAGAGATGGAAAGCGATCTGCCCAGTTTGAACACACGCTTCTGGTCACCGATACAGGCTGTGAGATCTTGACCCGGCGGCTGGATAGCATTCGTCCCCATTTCATGTCCCAGTGATAGATAGTCTAGACTGAGCAGGTGGATCTGAATGATACATACATTTTTTATTTTTTTTGTCTCTGTACTATGCATTTTTTAAAGAGTACAGAATAGAGAGATTCCATCATTTTGTTCTCCATGATTGTAGATAACAGGAATATCTTGAAGAACCTGACCCAATGTCTGGAAAAGCAGAGAAGAATCTAAAGAATTTCCTGCTTTCCTCCTACCTACAACACTCATGCTATATTTTTCTTTTTTCTTCAATTATTTCTTTAGCACCTTTCTTCCAATTAGACCCACGATTGCTTCTGTTACTGCTATGGTATTAGCTAGAAAAGTGTGGGTAACCTTTCCCACTGGGACTTGATATTTTGGGATCCAGGTTTTTTTTCACCACTGCAGTGTGCCCTATTGCTCTTGATATGTGAGTGGCACCTGAGATTTTAAGCGTTTCTAGTTCCAAAGACTTGCTCCTGCTTCTGCAGATACCGTTCTAATGGGCTGGGCCTTGTTTGTTTATCAGTTGAGAAGGGGGCAGAAGGGAGAAAGAGATGCATGTTGTCAAGAATAGGCTACCCTTACCTTTAATTCTGTCCCCATCTCTCTACTGATGGCCTCTGTGGTGACTGCAACTGTAGGTGACACACGGTGTTAATGGCAGGACTTGTTTCTCTTGCCGGAGATTTGATAGTATGGGCTTCCTACAGGGAAAATTAATAAATTCTGTCTTATATGCAACTCCCTGGAATAAGCTGCTTCTTGGCGAAGCAGTGTTTGCAGGCAGTCTCCTGCTCCAAAAGCTTGGTGCAGCTGATGTATCAGTCTTGCCTAGGTAAAGGAATGAAACAAGAACCAAAAAGATCCCATGATGCATGGGATCCCTGGGTGTTAACTGTGGGGCATTTTTTAAAGGTACATCCACAGTAGCTGGGGGGGGATTGGATTTGCAAGACTTACAGTGAAATGAGTATATATCTCAAAACAAGTCTGAGTGTGAGAAAATGAAACACCTTCAACGCTGTATTCATTTTCTTTTGGGAATTTTTGAACAGGTCATTTTTTCCCCCCCTGTTAAGTGAGTTTCATGCTTTTGGAAAGGCTTAGTGGGGCAGCTATGAAAACTGATCTTTTTTCCTTATACTGGGTATAGAGTGGGCAACGTTAGTATATAGACCCATTTATTTTCTCTTAATGGGTCATGATGATCTGGAAACTGTCATGTTAAGGAGTGTGGATTGATTAAGCCTCTCCTACCCTTTCTTTTCCCATGCCCACTTCCTTTCCACCATCCTTGGTGTCTCTGCTGAGGGAATTTATTTTTTCTTCTGGATTGTAATGAAAAATTTTTCACACCCCATTGCAGACTTAGTCTCACACCACTGTAATGCAAGTAACAGTTAAACCAATGCAGACATTAAATCGTACAGTCATGGGCATAAAATACACCTTTTATAAGGTGTCTGGTGAATTTGTTGCCACATTAGACCCAGGCATGTGAGGTACTGCAGACCCTTGGCTCCCCTTGGCACTGCAGAATTTAGGTGGGGGGAAGGGGTTAGTGCTTCATAGAACTGGACTCATGTGTACTACCAAATATCAAGTTTGCCAGAAAACATCTTCTCTGCCCTGAGTGCCTCAGACCTCTGTTGCTCTAAGAGTATCATTGCGATGTTTTCATTACCTTTATTATTATTTTTAATTATGCAGTAAAGTGACCTGAAATGATGCATATAGAGCGTGTGTGCGTGCATGTGTGTGTGTGTATTGATTTCAACAAAACAGACTGTAGTACTTGAGTGGAATTACCTGTGTTGAATGAGATGTAATGTACTGAGGAGATAGATGACTGTCCTGGAGGTTTGCCCACCATATCATTAACTTGAATGGGTACAATGGTCTTGCCTTTTCTATGTGTGTGTATGATGCGGGGTGGGGGCTTCATTTTTGGTCTATAAAATAAAAGTTGCAGCTGCTTTTAACAGAAATAACAGGGTTTTTGTGATCCAAACCCAGGCATACCATTCTCAATTATATCCAGGTTTGCTTGCACTAGTGCAAGCCCTACTGGTAGAAGCATACAACCAGTTAAAAATCACCCTTAAACCTGCACATGCTGCTTGAATACCTCTTTGTCCTTGCAGCAATACAACCACATTTAACACTGCACGTTTTTAATATAGGTAATCTATGATGCTATGCATTGCTGCCCATAAATTGAAATCACAGCATGAAAACTGTTCATACTGAGTTCATACTACTACAGTATTTTTAAACAAGGGGGAACCTTAGTTCAGCATCTACACCAGTTCTTTCGACATGGGATAGCACAAGAGCCTGGAGAACAAGACTTACTTATTTAATAAAATACTGTGAAAGGCCATAACTTTGCTTGAATGTGACATATTAGACTTGTGCTAACTGGATTTGGGACATTATTGTTACAGAAGTTGCTATCCACTTAAACAAAGAAGCAAACAAACACC
>JANZLQ010000007.1:34378215-34391751 GCA_026212715.1 Elanus axillaris | reverse complement strand
GCCACTTAAATCTACTTTCTAATGAAATTTTTTGAAATTGTACACACTTTTGCCAAAACCAAAATCCTGTAATTAGTTCTGAAACAATCTCTTGAAGTATTTTCCCTTCACTATCATACAAGAGAGTGTGGAAACTTTGCATGCTGTTTCTGCAAATTGACATGAATATTTAAGGAGAGAAGATCTGATAGCTAATATTGAATAAAAGTAACAACATGTGGAGAGGGGACAAGCTGCATCTTTTCCATAACAGCCAGCAGAGTACATACACGTTTCATGTACAGGCATTTGGTGGAAACTTTTTGTCTGTGGAAGTCCTTACGGTTGTCAAGACGGTACAGTTCAATACAGTACCTGGATCACCAAGAATGGGATACAAGCTCTTGTAAGGCCCTATTAGCTTAACACCTTCAAAGAGACTACTTCAAACATGCTCCATTCAATCAACACCTTTGCAGGACAAAACAGTCTGAAAATGCTGTTCCATAATAGCTAGGATATCAATTCTTCAGGCTGGAAAAAGCTGCAGGTCTTTGACCCAAGTGCTCTGGTATCACTAAATGTCTCTGTTGTTGACCTCCCCTGGTATTACAACTAGCTTTCCACAGACACTTTAAGGTGCAGGTTCTCTAAAGTAATAATGTAATGGAGACAAGATGATTGTACGGTCTTGATTAATCTGTGCAGCCTAAAGGAACAACTGGTAGAGTATACATATTTTAGATCTGTTAGATCCAGGTCAGAGGTAGTTTTGCTAAGATGTTGAGCTAATATTCTTTTGATACCATCTTGTAGTTATAGAGTACTCTCTCTGGAACAGTGTGACAGCAAGTTTTCTACTGAATTTGCTGATGCTCAGCCAGCATTTCTGGAGCTACAGGTACTGAGAATCACATCACTGCTGTGTTGAAGGGCTTATTTTCCTGGTACAAATTCACTTACTTTATTTCTTCTGGGTGCTTGAAATTGCCTATTTATGACATTCACAGGAGTTAACTTCATTGTTTACTCTGTCTGAAATGAAGTTAGAAATGCAGCTACCTCAACTATTTTCAGAATGCCCTAGGGATATCTTTCCCGTGACAAATGGAAAAGATGCAATTGTCCCAGTTGTATAGCAGTATCTTGGGGTAAGGTAGTTGTTAGTGGTGAGAGGGAATTTCTTTTAGTAAGACTATTTGCATTCAGAGTTCTCTGTAACAGTTGTTTTGACCAGACTCCCTTAAAACATTAAACTTCTCTCTTAATTAGTGGTCCTGGTTTACTGAAAAGCACTGACTTTTTATGTATATAACTCTTTAACCGGGTAGCCTTTCTGCCTCTGCTTTGCAGTCTGTTTTCTGCTGTTCCTGTTTTTTTCTGGACCTGTGGCACTGCTTCCAGGTTTCAAGCAAAGAAATTTTATACCATCAGATCACTTCAACTATAGTTAACAAAAAAAACACAACTCCAAAATTAAGTCTTAACCCCTCCCCCTCCAACAAATAAACAAAAAAATCCCACAAAACACTTATATCTTCATCACACGGTGCTCTTTACTGTTGTTACCCTGCACCTCTCAAGAGCAGACTTTCATTCTAACAGTAATGTTCACTGCTTCAGTGGCATGACCCTGTTCCTGACTAAATAGAGGTAACAATCCTACCCTGTTCATTTTTGCAGTGTTGCCTGCAAAGGTTGTTTTAATTACTAGCAAGTTTAAGGAAACGGCAAAACTGTGCCACTGGTCTCCGAGGAGACTCTGGCAAGTAACTGGAGTAGACTGTCCTATCATCTTCACAACAGGCCTGCCTGCTGCTACTGTAATGAGCCAAAATAGGAAAGAAGGCAGAATATGGACTTCCCAAGTGAACATGGGTACAGCTGGACACTTAGGTCACCATCCAACCACACTGCTCTGCAGTTGGCTTCAAGGTCGAGCTGGATGGTACATCCTTTGTAGTCCTAGAATAGCCTCAGAAGCTTGACAGCTGTTGGGAGTTCTTGCCCCTCTCAGTACAGTTAAACCACATCAACACTGCTTCTCAACACAGCTGTGCTTAGCAAACTGCCTAGTGTAATGAATCCCACATCATTTGCTTTTCCTCTGTCATGTACACACATACTGTAAAATCACTAGAGGAAAACAGTAAGACACAGCAATCATAGTCAGAGTAATGCTCAATAATTCCAACGCTGTGTTTAGAAATAAGCTTTTATTAAGTAGGTTGAGCTAGGCACTATTTAATTTGAAGAACAAGTACAGAAAAAGAAGTTCCACAACCAGTGCTAATTATATAGCGCTACTGAGTGGTTACTGATTTTTTTGCAATTTAATATTTGGAATGCTCACCCTAAAATACATTGTCTTCCTAGTCCCAGTGAGTTTTCCTTTGCTTGATTCTTCTACCCTCTATCAGCAATTCCATTTAAAAGGACAGTTACCATGTTGATGGTCAGCTGGAAGGTCCACACTTGGCTCTAAAGCTTTAGGACAGTTCGAATGCTTAAAATGGAAAAGAAAAAGAAAAAAAAAAAGTTACCAATAAGTCCATTTTCTCCCCTCCTCCACCCTCCCTTTCATTACTGAGACATACTTGAACATCTCTTGTAGGAACGAAGTTATGCTTATGCCTGTAATATTTATTAAAAACCCTGGTTAAAAATTGGTTAGTAATGCTTGTTATCATTGGGGTTTTTTAGTCTCTCTCCCAATAAGATATACTCAAAATGGAAGCTTTTTCAAACTACATGTCAGTTTTCTGAAGCTAGCCAAGAATATTGATCAGGAACATTAGTATTTACAGGCATTCCTCTTTCAGCTGCTTGGAGAATTTAAGCAACTTTTGCTATTAGTTTCACAGGACACGCTCATGTAGGAATAAAGCATTGTAATGATGCAGAAGTTTGTAACTGGGAAAGGGGATCAGCTGCTGGATGAAATTTGCATAAATGCAGTGTTTCCAATTGTATAAAGTACAAATGCAGTTACTGTTAATTGACTCATCCAGAATAGGAATATATATGAGAGAAAGCAGATAAAGTTATTACTTTCTCAAAAGTTATATACTATACATCAATATGGATTAGATCAAATAAAATACAAAACCCATGCTGGTTTCTTGAGATAATGCTGGTAACTATTTATCCATCTACAGATGAATCTAAATATGGATAAACAGAGTTGCCTGCATTAGTACAAATATGCAGGAAAAGATTTTCTTTTTTACTACAACATGTCTCCAATTTTTCCTCTTGTCCACCTGCTGATTCTTCTCTTCATTCAAAACACATTCTTATAAAGTATGTGACCTAATCTGCTAAATAGGTTGGTTTCTACTCTTAGAGACACTGGTAGCTATCTCATTAAGAGTCTCTGAGTTTCCAACAAATTACAGAGCATCTCATTAAAACTCTCATTTAGAAGAGGCCTGCTCTTGAAAAGACAGAACAGGACAAGCTTTAGCACACCTTAGGCTAAAACTGTCTAATTTTTTCTCCTTTTCTGCGTTAGATTTTAACCTGCAGATACCAAGTTCTACCACAGTATCCCCATGCCAGTCCCCATTTTCCCTCAAGCACATCCATGCCCGTATCTGTGTGGGGCTTTCTTTACAAGGATCACCCAGTATATCCTCTGATAAGAATACCCTACTTTGCACTGCTGTTGCAGGTTGATCACTACTTGCAAAGTATACTACTATAAGGGCAGCAAGGTTCATCACACATCCAGCAGGTTTCTTTACCAGCACGTCAGGTCACTTCAATGCGCAGTGGAGTTGGGCCTCACTTAGGAAGTTAAATACATCTATGGCCTAAGTCTGCTGCACGAACAGTCCAAACTGCCATTTATCTTAAGAAAGGCAGAAACTGCTATATGTTAAGACATATAAACCCATCATACGAATGTTTTACCCCAGTTCAAACTAGAGAAAAAAAGATATTTTAAAATGTAGCATATTAAAAGATCATTCAAGTGATTGATTGTGCTGGTAATCTAATCTACCCTAGATAGTTCGAAAATATACTGAAATCTACTATTTAATTAAAATAGACTAATAGCTTAATGACTTGTAAAAACGTATGAATGTGAACTCCCCTTCAGTTTCTTTACATTTGTTTTTCTAAGGAAGAATGTGTTAGTGATGTTAGAAAGGTAAGACTGACTTGTCCCCTTTGTCAGCTTTTTATACTTGTGAATTTCCCTTACATGTCGTTTCTTGCTTTTTACTCTCTGCCTGTGTTTTGGCACGTGCCTAGAAGCTCAGAGAAAGTGTATTTGTTTATCTCGGAATGAATGTGTGTGGTACATGTCAGCCTTTATCCTCCCTGTTTAAAACATGACAGTGGACAGGGAACCTATATTTTGACAGTGTCTCATCAAGAAATGTCTTCTACACCTTTCAGTATTATGAACATTACCTCTTTCCTGTATGCATCAGCTCAAAAGCCTCATTAATTTTGTCAAAAGGCAGGGTGTGAGTCACAAATTCATCAACCTTGATCTTTTTGGACATGTAGTCAGTCACCAGTTTTGGTACACTGTCTACGCTCTTCCAGCCTGAAAGAAAGTATGCATTTGTTTTTCCCCTTTCCACCCACCTCAGGAAACAGAGAGAAAGAAAAAATACAACCCTTACATGGGCACTTGTGTAGTAAATACAAAAAGGAACCGAGATCAGTGACATATTTGTTCCTCCTGCTCTAGACAGGCAGTGAGTAAGAAATGCAAGAGAACAGCTAGGTCTGCCAAGAGCACACGTTATCCAAACACTTAAGCGCACTAACCTTTCACTAGGTATTTCAGCATTCAACATAACAGCAGCCCTCGCCTAGGAAAGCATGCATGAGGTATCTCTATCAGCCCCTCTGTCTCTGTAACACAACTAAGTTTTGTATTAGTTGCAAAAAGGGCAGTGTAGTAATAACACAAAGTTTGGATATTTCATGAACTTCAGCAATTACTGAATCCCAAGTCATCAGTAGCTGTAAAAGTCTCAACATGTTTTTAGCTTGACAGCAGCAGATGTTTATCAAGCACTTGTTGCTTTTTATTTTAAAGCTCTTCATAGCACATTCCCATGTTAGCCCCACAATTTGCTTAGTGATTAAGCAACACAATCATGTTTGTGTGAGTTCCCATCTCCCCAGACTAGGTCCTTTCACTGGACCAAACCTTCACTGGACCAAACCTTCACTTGGTGATAGAGCAACCCCCCTATACCACTCCCTTAGTGCTGAATAGCATATAGGTATATTCTCTCTTCAAAATATGTGAGGTATCATACCAATGTTTTTATTTGTAGACTGTCTGTAAGAATATCAGATTTAAAAAGTGTTTATCTTAAAAGTCAACACAACATTTATGAATGGCCTATCAGTAGTACATTTCTTGCACAAGCAAAAGCAAGGCAGTGTATTCTTCCCAGCTTTAAGCCATAGTAAATTATTTTTAGATCCATACCAATAGAGAGTTACCTCCAAACGCAGTCCCTTTCCATGTCCGCCCAGTTACTAGCTGGAATGGCCGTGTGGCGATCTCCTGACCAGCAGCAGCTACTCCGACTATCACACTGACTCCCCAGCCTTTGTGGCAGGCTTCCAAGGCAGCCCTCTTCACAGATGCATAGGACAAAGCAGAGCGTTTATTGCTGATGTTTATGCTGCCTAGACTGGCACAGGTTGCATGCACTTCCTTTCCCCCAGTTAATGAATCACCACATTAGTATTTAAGGAACAACAAATACACTGGAAATTACATTAAATTTTCCATTGGTTCAGACACCTTATACTGTTAAAAGATTTACTTTGCTCTTTCTATATCCCATCTGGCTTCCAGAGAAGTCACCCTGAACTCCCTCTGGGAATTTGGATAAACTGTAATCAGAGACAATGTAGACCATGTTACGGACAGGTAGGAATGCTGTTGTAATTCCTGAAAACCTAGCCTTACATTCAGTAATACTTCTGCATTTCCAAAGGTTGAATTAATTATTTGAGGAATTAGAGTAATACTGAGTGGTCCTTGAGATTTTACTGTTCATCGCACAATATAATTTATAATTTAATTTATAATAAAAAAATTTTATAATTTTTGAACTGTCAACATACGAAAATTCAGGATTTCAAAGAACTCCCATTAAGGAAAAAAGTTGGTAAATTATAAGTGCCATTTTCAACCTCAGAAGCAGGATCTGCTTTCATGACGTAATTAAGATGGGACGTAAACTGGCCTTTTTAGTCACAGCAGTTATCATTACTATTTAAAAAAAATAAATAAACTAGTATGGCATATTTTCTGTAACAGGCAAGCAGCTCATTTTGCTATTTAGCTAAACAACTAACTGGCAACTAGCTATCCCCCCCCCCCATACATACTAATGTTACACACACACTCACCATGACTCCAACATTACCAATGCACTCGAATGAGTAGTCTACACCACCATCGGTCATCTCAACCAGCACCTCCTGTATGGGCTTCTTGAAGTCTTGAGGGCTAATGCACTCAGTGGCTCCAAACTCTTTGGCTTTGGCATACTTATCCTTGTTAAGGTCGATGCCAATGATCCGGGACGCTCCTGCTATTTTACAGCCCATAATAACTGCCAGCCCAACTCCTCCTAAACCAAAGACAGCACATGTAGAGCCAAGTTCCACCTAGGAATAAGAAAAGAGCCATGAGCAACATAGAGAAAATTCATCCTTCCACATGAGTGGGAAACACAGGTTAAGTTGTCTGTAATGAAGGAAACCTGAAAGCAAATATATATGGCTATGAGACTTTATCACTTAGATGAAAGAAACTACATAGAAATTTCATCCAAAAGCTCTTTAGGTACTAAGCTTTTCTTTTTGCCCAAAGACTCGACTGCAGCTCTGTCTCACCCTGAGCTTCAAACTATCAGAACAACTTGCAGCAAGATTAAGATAAATTGGAAAAGTAATTTTTATATAGCTGGTATCAAAAGGGGATAGAGAAGCTTCTACCTGGATTTCCCCTAATGGGCATCAGGTTCTTCTAACCTGATCTGGCCTTTATGGAGAAGTTAGAATTTCTTAGCTAAACTTTACCAATTGAAGAGGAAGAAGAAACAGAAATTTAGTTATCATGTTCACAGTCCTAATCTAGTCCCCAAGCTATCAGTGTACTTTGGCTCAGATATAGTGAGAGAAAAGCCAGAGGCAACCACAGCCTTTACCTTAGCAGTGTTAACAGCAGCCCCATAGCCAGTAGAGATGCCACAACCCAGCAGGCACACTTTATCGAGAGGTGCTGCAGCATCTATCTTGGCTACAGAGATATCAGCCACCACAGTAAACTCAGAGAAGGTGCTAGTCCCCATGAAGTGGTAAATCTGCTTTCCTTTGCAGGTGAATCTGCTGGTACCATCAGGCATGAGTCCTTTCCCTTGAGTAACTCTTAAGGCAAAGACAGGAAAGTACAGTCAGAGTCTTAAGCAGTAAATACTCTCACCAGATAGTACCCATTAACGCAGAGATGCTGTTGCGTATTTGCACTGTTATTTTTAATCATTCCAATAAACCCAGGAGTTCACAGAAATTAGATGCTAAACTCCTTAAACTTTATGCTGTTAACTCCTCCATGGAAGCACTGAAAGAAATGAAGTTTATCAACATGCTGACCTTGTTAGCTACCAATGCTAACCGCTTGTGCCACAGTACCACACCCCCATCTTCACCTCCTTCGGTACATTTCCCTTAAATAGCACCTGTCAACTATGTCACTGGGGTTTTTGTATGGGTTTGCGAATTTCAGAATTTAGCTGGGAAGCAGGTGTTAAGGAAAAAAGAGCTTTCTGTATAATTCTGTACCACTTGACAGCTTTGGTGTTGACTCCCAAGAGCTAAATTCCCTGAAGTGCTTCCCTTAAGTATAGATTAAATACAGAGTCAGAGTATTTATGTTTTCAAAGCTGTGGATACAAGCTAGCAGTTTACACCTGCTATACATGAAATACATGCTATACATGAAAACAGAGAAACAGATTTATTTAAGGGCAAAAAATAAGAGATTTTAAGGAAGAATGAAAAGTGGTGCATAACTGACTCCCTAAACCACGTACTCTCCAAGTCATCAGATGATGCAACAAGAGATTTATGCTTCAAAGATAATGCCTGTAAATTACTTTTCATAATTAGAACAGGCATACACTGAGCAAATACTATACTGTGTGTGAAAATATAAAACATGCAGACCTTATCTTCTGGCAGAGATTTGTTTTAGGATTCTTACAGAACTTGCACTCTCCACACTGGGGGATGTACAGAGGGATAACAGTGTCCCCTAAGAAAAAATAAAAAATATTCTGTGGCTAGTTATCAAGTCAAGCAAGGCATTAGGAAAAAAACAAGGTTACTCAATTTTTATGACTTTTATGTGATCTTGTGTTCACTTAAAACCTTCTTTGTGTATTAAAAACCATTTATCGTATAGAGTACCATTGTTTATAGAGAGTGCTAGATAAAACACTTTTCTCATGTCTAAGCAGATAGCCCATCAGAGGTTCATCATTCCAGAACAAATAGGAATGTTACTGTAAAACAAAACAACCCCAGATCAACAGTGAACAACATCATTAAACATTTTTAAGCCCTTTAATTAAACCAAGAGGTAACAACTATCATTTGAAAAAAATCCCTCTTCTAACTACATTGATCCAATTTCAAGTAACAAATTGGTATCATGGGGTGTTTCAAGCATTAAACCAAGAGCACATTGAATTGATTAGTGTTATATCTCACAGACAAGGGAAATCTACCCAGGCATACACCCCAGAATAAGACGACACACGAACTCCTGCAATATAGCATTTCAGTGGCCCAATTTGACCGTTGACCTTGTAGTAATGTAACACTTTCAAGGCAGGCAGAAAACTTCCAAGGTATTTTCTTACCCGGCTTTACTTTTGTTACTCCTTCCCCAACACTCTCTACAATTCCTGCTCCTTCATGACCCAGGATCACAGGGAAACATCCTTCGGGATCAGCACCACTCAGAGTATAGGCATCAGTGTGACAGACAGCAGTGGCAACTATCTGTGAAGAAATATGTAATCTGAGGCAACCTGGAGAACAGAATAGTAGCACAGACCTAATTATTTCACTTTGGTTAGAAATTCAGAATATTGCTGGGACAAATTTGCCAATCCTGGCAGTGTTTGTGATATGGCCAACCTACTTTCACTCCTGGCAAGTTACAGGAGTGCCAAGGCAAGGCACTTTTTCTTACTCTGAAAAAGTAAAGTCATGATAGTATATCTTTTCTCATTTCCATCAACTAAATTCTGATGCTGGAATGTGGAGAAGATGACATCAGTTTTCCTAAAGCTAGAAATGAATACTCCAAGTCACCTCAGAGCAGGTTGGAATCTCAGATTTGAAACAGCTAGACTCAAAGGTAAAACAACCAGAGAGACCACACAGAACTCAGTACTGCATAAATCCAGTTTCAGTCTTAAGCACCATGCAGAGACCCTTTCCACAGACATAAATTTCACCTTATTGTATACTTTTTGGCAGATATGGGCTACTGGAAAGTCCTGATCAAATCAGAAACTTCAGTATGGGAATCCAAGAGACCAGTCACAGCTCAGCAGCCAGTAACTTATGGCCTGACTGAAGTAAAAATCCAGCGTGTTACACAGCTGCAACAGGTCACAAGCTGCTATCCATCAAACAAGATCAAAGGTCTTCCTAGCTCAGATGGTTTGTGGGAGCTTAGCCTGTAGCAACTGAAATTGATCCCCAAAACTAGCCTTGATCTTTAGACCAGATTCTGAAGTGAGACCCGTAGAAATTAAAAGCGTTTTTCATAAACAGAACATCTAAATACCATGATTTTCTTCTTTGTAAAGCCAGCTGAGGTACTAATGAACTAATGCTATCCATTCAACATTTCTTCTGTTGGTAAACAAACTGTTCAGCTTTAATACTTGGTCTCCCAAAATACAATGCATACAGATAACGATTGATTAAGTTACCTTGATACGAACTTCATGAGCTTTTGGCGGAGCAACCTCCACCTCCTCAAGAGAGAGAGGTTTACCTGCCTCCCAGGCAACAGCAGCCTTGCATTTAATAACCTAAAAGATAACAACAAAAAAAGAGGACATCTGTGGTATGGTTCATTTAAAATAATTCTTGTTCAGCCAAGTGAGAAAATGAGAGAAACACTACCAGCTTTTGGAAAGAATCCCAGATCTGAAATTCGTAATTTCAACACAAAGGCTTAATCGCCCTACATTTTCTTTCAGGAAGCTAAATAATAATGAGTGAGCCAAGATCTGAAATTTGGATGTCATTCTCTTATTGAGAAAAAAAGTATAATAAACTCATGAGTGCTTAGGAGATACTCGAATACTTCAGTGAAATAAGCAATAGGAATGGAAAGACTGCATAATAAAAATGGTGGTTTAAAATAACAGACTGGCATTTATTTGAGATGTGTACCTTGAGCACAGTTTTCAATGTTAAAAAAAATTGAGAAGGCAAACTGGAGGTAACACAATGGTCCGAGACCCACATCAAGAGTGAATTTCTTGCTCCTTATCAGGATGGCTTCGGAGTATGATTTTGGCAAGGAGATGCGTGTGCTGACATGCAAAGCTCTCCAGTGATGCACAGGAACCAGAGAGATTTTGCTATATGGTTACTGTCAGCCAGCTATTGTGCACTAACACCCCTGCAGAGCCCGCGTGGGTTACTGTTAGCAAGTCTTCATTTGCTGCTCTCAGCACCATGACAAATCCTGCTCCGCAGCCACCCCTATACATCCCAGGAAGCTTTTCAATCCAAATGGTGCAGAGCCTGCAGGATTTGTGGATCTGTAAACCAAATCCTATCAACAGGTAGGTATGCGCAACTGACTGAGGAAATCAGCAGGTGTTTACAGCCACACAATCCAGAGCAGCTTTAGGTGCTGCAAGGGTAAGCATCTGGAGTACCCTTAGATGTCAGTTTGTACTACAAAGCATGACGCCAGGTCTGTCCTTCAGGATAAAATGGGCAGGGTATCAAATAATGTGAATTTTGCTTTCTGACAGACACATCTTTCAGCAAATGTGATATGCAATAGCTTCCTGCAGGACACACAGATGAGTTGTGAAATCAAATCAAGACCTTATCTACATAAAACCTGACGAGGAATGCTGTCAAAGATTTGACTGCTTTGGAACAGATCACTTTGCAATCTACTCCAGAATAGCGTCTATTGTGGAATAATGCAATTATACCAAAAGACTTGCACTGATTGTCTTCCATGCAAACAAGGTCTAAGCCATTGCGACGATAGTTGGAAATATGAGGCATTTCGTAGCATGCACTATAAACCGATACAAGAAAATAACATTTTGCGCGTTCAAACTAGCTGTGGCATCACTGAAAGGGGACCAATGCAAATTCCCAAGACCAGAGACACAGTCATCCGGCCTTTTTGAAATTTCACTGCCTGGAAGCAATAACAGCACCAAGACTACTGTTTGAGCTTGCTAGGTCTGATTCATCACCTGCACGTATAGGAGAAAATAATGGGCAGTCTGTGACTTTCTGTAGTATTTCTGTTGTACAACAAACAGTATCGGACTTTGCCAGAACCAGTTAACACCCTTGCAGTACCTGTAATAGCAGAACTGCAAATGTTTACCTTGGCTTAAACTTGCTGAAATAAATATTGCCAACCCTAAAAGGCCTGAAGCTTTGTAACACAAAACAGGTACCCATTCCTACAGCTGGCAGGGGTCTAGGTTGGGCAGAAACACGCTTCACCCAGAACCTCTTGCCCTGCTTTTTACTACCAGGGTAAATATAAAAATGCACTGAATGTGGCATAGTAACTAACTGTGGAGTCACACTACGGGCATTCAGTCATAATCTCTAAATGTACCAAAGATTTCGCCAGAAAATCTAAATTCAAGGCACAAAGTGCAAGAGGAGTCATCATTCAGTAAATCATTTACGGGTTTTTCAACCCATCCCTCATCCTCCCCTCACTTGTTCTCATGCAAAAGACTGTGTCCTCCTAAAAATCTGAATTTCCACAAGCTTAGTTAGGCACACAATTAAGAAAAGTCTCCTTATGGGGTAAGTCCTGATCTTTCTAAAACTAACATTATACATCTGGAAGCGTATTTTGAAATAGTAACTTCCGATTCATAAACTTTTCAAGCAACTGGCTTTAGAAACTGCAGTTAGCTCGTACAGCCATAAAGGCCCCTGGACTATTCAAAATGGCTATCAGAAAAGCCCCATCTTCCGGCCTTTCAATCAATATTCAAAGCTTTCCGCTGCTGCTTTGCTGAAAACCTTGAAGCCAACAACTGGGAAAAAAAATCCCCAACTTTCACCAGTTCTTCGTTTTCTCTATTAATATATTAGCACAGGAACACAGCTCTTGTGCAGCCTGTAGCTACATGCACTATCAGCTCTCTCACCCAAGACGAAATGGAACCTGCCCTACCCGCTCCCAAACCACTGCTTGCAGGGTCTGGCCAAGCAAGACCACCCAGCCCGCTCAGACCCAGGGCACTGAACGGCCTCACGGAAATTAGAGCGGTACTAAGCAGGTTTGGACAACCGTGGTGTTCTGGAAGCAATGCGGCACACTTGCCAGGCGATGGTTTTGAGAGCCAGCCGGCTCCAGCTGTACTGAAAATGGTCTGGCACCGCTGCTGGAGAGCAGCCTCGAAGAAGGTTCGCTCCCGCTGCAAAGCGTCCATCTTCCCAAGCATGCCCCGTTCTTTCTTCTCCCACTCAAGACTCAAAGGAAGGAAACACTCAGGGCAAGCTCTGCTCACCCGTTTCCCCCAGCCCACCCCCCTCAGACGGGCAACCGAGCGCCCACCGGGGACCCAGCACCTTGCCAGCCCCCCCCGTGCAAGGCCCGCCGCGTTCCCCTTCCTCACACCTCAGGTCACACCTGCCCAAACCCCACCGGGACCCACGCGAACACAACGTCTTCCCCTTGCTCTGCCACCGCCGTGACGAACCAGCGGCCTAAGCACTCCAGCGGAGCCCCCAGACCCAGAAAACGCGCACGGGGGTCGATCAGCCCGCACGGCGGGGGGCACTGCCGGTACTTTCCTCCCTAATCCTGCCAATACCGACAGCGGGAACCTCCCACGCGAAAATAACGGCGCCGGCCGCCGCCGCATACCCTTACACCGGCTCAAGGAGACGCCGGGCCAACCCCCGCGCCCCGATTATCGGTAGCACCGGCACCGCCTCTCGCTCGCTCCTACCGCCGCGTCCGGGCGGCAGCAAGCAAATCGGCCAGGGCCCGTAACCCCTGACTCCGGGAAGCCGCCCGGCCACCGGCACCGCGGGGCGCCGAGGTGGGGGGGGGGCGGAGCTCGCCCGCCCGCCTCAGCCGAACGCCGCGCCGGCCCCTCCGCGCGCGCCCCGCGGCCGCCTCACCCCGGTCGCCATGGCGTACGCACGGGTACGGCGGGAAGGGGACAGGGAGGGGAGCCCGCCTCTCCCGCCGGCGCGCATGCGCGCTGCGCTCCCCCCCCCCCCCTCACAGCCGGCGGGGGGGGG
>JANZLQ010000007.1:34316668-34344642 GCA_026212715.1 Elanus axillaris | reverse complement strand
TTTTATCTCTTCCGTTCTCTTCCTCTGCCTCTTCTTCTCTCCCCCTTCTTCCCCCTTCCCTCCCTCTGTTCTTCTCTCTCCTTCTCTTGCCCTGAACTAATAGTTCCCATAATTAATTCCCTTTGTGCTTCTTTGTCAGCAAAACAGATATCAATATTTCTTCCAATATGACAAACTAAGCAATGAATTTAGATATATCCTATTTCATTCAAGATGCTTTACAAGTTTCCCACACCAGTTAAATCACCCCTTTCCAAGCCCTTACCTCCAAAGACGGACCCTTTCCAGGTGCGACCAGTGAAGAGGAGCATGGGGTCAAAACTGATCTTTTGTGCTGCAGGGGGCACCCCCACAATCACACTGACTCCGTAGTTGTATTGGCAACAGGCCAAGGCTGCAGTCTGCATTTGAAACAGAGGGACACCCCAGAGTCATGCAAGATTTGCCGCTGGGGCACAAAAGTTTGAATTCCTTCTCCTCCTCTCAGGGCTCAGCTTACAATTCATTTTTTGTAACTGAAACCATATCAAACAACTTCCATTGTATCAGCTCACACCATTGTATCTGCTGTCATGGGTTAGGTATGTCCTAGCTTTGTTCTCCTTCCCATTTTGTCTTACTCACTAGTGATAAGCCACTGTTGGAAAGCAGACAGTGGGCTATGTGAAATTTAGCCACCCTGGTTAGGCCAGATGACTACATTGAAGTTTCCTTTCCTAAGCTTTTGAGTGTACTTCTGTCCCTGCATCTCGGTGGCACATAGCTGGACTTAACAGGTTTGAAGTTAGCTTGACACTTTGCCAGTAGCTCTCAGCTCCTCACCTTGGTGCTCAGTAGATTAGCAAAGAGAGAGCTAACAAGCTAATGCCTCATTTGACCACATCTTTTGGTTGCATACCATGGTTTCGGTACAGCCGATGACCTCAAAGGAGTAGTCCACGCCATGGCCAGTCATTTCGATCAATACTTCATGAACAGGCTTCTGGAAATCTTTAGGGTTGACACAGTCTGTGGCTCCCAGCTCCTTGGCCTTCGCAAACTTGTCGCTATTGATATCAACGCCGATAATGCGGGAAGCTCCAGCTGCCTTGCAGCCCATGACAACAGAGAGGCCAACTCCTCCCAGGCCAAAGATGGCGCAGGTGGAGCCTGGTTCCACCTATAACCATAGAAACATGGCATACTGTTACAGGTCAGGTAAAGTACAATGCATTTTCTTATTATCAACATGTTTTCACTTAAGCCAGTTCTTGTAATTTAGAGATTACCTGCTGAGAATGAATTTGCACATGCACACCTACTAGTGAAGTAGCCAGCTATACTGTTATAATCCTATGTGTGACTAAGATAAATTGTCCCTAAAATATATTTCTGAGACCAGGTTTTCATTACACAACTCAGCTTCAGGTTTCCAGACACATTTTTGATGTTTTATATTCCAGTGCTGTTAAGATCTGTAGTGTCATTCCACTGGAGACAGTGCCAGCTGTAAAAGTCACATTCATGTATTGCTACAAATTACAAGTGTTGCATATATAGGCTTCCACATATTCCTAGACTTAAGTTACAATAAACCAAATGAGCTCTGTTGTAACATTTTTCTAGGGGTGATAAAGCTGTGAGAGAAAACTTAATAGATGGTAGTAAGTATTTTTCCTGGATTTTGAATTGAAGATTTCTGAATACCTTAGAGACAGAGAAACTAAAGCAGGTGAAGAACTAGTATATTCTTTCCACCTTGAACTCAAAAGAGTCCATACCTCCTGGCTGCCATGCTGATGACCTGCTCACAGGCCACACAATCTCGAACAGGTGCCATGAGATACCAGAAACACCCACCAGGATACTTACCTTGGCAGTCTGCACAGCAGCCCCATAACCAGTTGAAAATCCACAGCCAATTAGACACACTTTTTCCAGAGGAGCAGCAGAATCGATTTTGGCTACAGCAGATTCATGCACTACTGTGTATTCAGTGAAGGTACTGGTACCGATAAAATGGTGAATTGCTTTTCCTTTGCAGGTGAATCTAGTGGTGCCATCAGGCATTAATCCAGCACCTGAACCAATGCTGTTTGAAAGATGACCAGAAATAATGGCAAGTGAAATCTGTTGAATGTGATCAGTTTTGTATAAATAAAAATCAAATAAGGGTTGTAGGTAATTCAGGAAAACTCACTCATTTTTACTGCATAGATTACCCTTGGTGTTTAAGCAACTGTCGCACACCCCACACTGTGGAACAAAGAGTGGAATAACCTTGTCTCCTAGAAATAAAACAGTAATGACAGAGGATTAAAAAAGGTAAACAAGAAGCAGGCAGGTAAAAACATGAAGCAAGTGTATTTAACCCCTAGGCAAATGTACACTAGGAGTGCAGTGCTGGTTTTATTTCCTTCTGCTGCCCTTGGAAGATAAAACGTATCTCTCTGTTATAAAGGACACCATTACGGCAAAGTTATGACAACTAATTTCAATATGCAAAATTCCTGGTGTCTCTCATAGAACTGAGTCTGAGCTATGTCATAAACCCATGTTAGCTACTGACATTCCTGAAGTACTTATTGAGCAGTTCATTGCATCTTCTGCTTGAAGGGACAATAGCAATACATAGGTAAAGAAACATAAAAATTGACATCCACTAGGACAGCAGATTGGAGTGCCAAGATAACAGGGCTGTAAACTGTGCATACAAAGAATGGGAAATCAAGCATTCATTTGCCAGGCCTTGAGTCTCTTTATTATTTGCAGTCCTATTACTGTCTCATTGGAGCAAAGGTCGGTAAAATATTTGTCAGAGGAGCAGTGACACACACAAGCTAAGACAACATCTCTAATTCTCCAGCACAATTATATGATTAACAAAGTAGCACATAGCTTCCCAGTGCAATTTTTTACTGCTACGCATTTTCCACAGCAACAATGTATGGTAAATCCCTAATGGTCTCTAAACAGGTATTCCCTAATACAGATCAGTTTGCGATTTGGCAGTTCTAAAATGTGGCTAATCCTTGAGCTGTTGGAAATCAAGTGAAAGTCAAGGGAAATCTTTGATTTCCACTAAAAAATGGAAAATGCCTACAGAACATGAAATGCCCCCACTGCCCTGACCCTCAGTTAACTTAGAACTGTGACACAGGCTTAGTAATTGTTCTGCTAAAGAAACTTTGCACATCTTGAAGCCTTTTTTAGAACTTGAAGGTGTAAATTAGGCAACATCTGAGAAACATGATTTTGTTTGTGTTCAGGCCTGCTGTTTCAGCTCACCTGGAAACAGATGGCAGCTAGAATTAGACAACAGAGTGATTTATGAACCCAGACATCAGAGGAAAAAGCAATTAGAGCAATCACTGAAATTTGCAGTATACATATTTGTTTGGAGTTAAAGCAGAAATCTCTAACAAAACTTTTTCTTATCGTACAGACCATCCTGCTTTGGACAGACTTCCTATTTGTTGCCAGTATGAACAAAGACACTGTAAGTACAGAGATGTTAAAATGAACTACTTGGGTATTGTAACAAACTGCCTGGATAAAATTGAGCATTTCTATGCAGATTTTGTTCACTGCATATTTTGGTTTAATAATTTAGCCCTTGCTGGAATGGTCCCATAAAAATTTATAGAAATCCCATCTCATTTTGTAGCCATTGGAGGAAAATCAGCATCTTTCACTAACTAACTCCTCTATCTAACCACTGTGATCCAAAGAGAGTGTATCGAGAGGAGCAGCCAGTCCGGATAAGTGTCCTCAGAGCGATCTAGCCTTCAGTAAGCAGTGCCGACTCACCTGCACTGGTGCTGCACACAAGCAAAGCCTGCAGCAGGGTGGGCACCCCAGTCGTGCCCTGCTGCTTTTAAAGGGAAGTAATTGGATGCACAGACCTAAGTTCTGGCCTACTGAAGTCAATGGGTTATTTAGCTGTTAGGAGAATTAAAAGAAGGTGCTTTGACATGTTGTCTAGCGCTTTCCTTTGCCTTATTCTTGAGAGAGTTTAGCTGTGTAAACTGTGTTTAAAGAACCTGCAGCTAGCTAATACTTGATTTCCTATGAAAAACAGCAAAGAATCTCTGTTTTTAAGCCCATGACAGGAAAAGCGCTATGTAGGTGGAAAGCAAGCTGCAGATATTTTTGCCAAAATCAGAAGAAATTGAATAGAAAATCCGAAAATAAATCAAGATTGGGAACACAGAAAGATGTAAATAGCATGCAGTGTGCTTTAAGGTATGCTTGCAAAAACTCAAAGTTGGAGGATTTTCCTCTGCAATACAAGTACTCATGCATATAATCATCTTTGACTTAAACAGGAGTCTGGAAACTCAGCACAGGGTTTGTGTTCAGTGCTGTTTCATACCTGGTTTGATCGAAGTTACTCCCTGCCCAACACTCTCGACAACACCAGCTGCTTCATGCCCAAGAATGATTGGAAAAGGCATAACCAGTCCACCAGTTATCACATGATCATCAGAGCGACAGATCCCTGTGGCCACGATCTGATTTAGAGGAAAGATAAGAATATTTCAGCATTTAACTATGTCATGTCACATGCAGACATGAAATGATATCATATATTTGGAGAAGTCACTTGCTTCCCTCCAAAATCACATATGCACACAATAAATCTATGGTCAAACACTTTTGGTTGCGTGATTAATGATTTTAATGGTTTGTATTAGTCTTTAATCTACAAAGCAAGGCTCCTTTGGGAATGTTTGCTATGGACTACTGATCTCTGTAGGGAATCTCATTGATTATCTGGCAGAACCAATGTTCTAGCAATACAATTATACATGAAGAACAGAATAAAATAAATTATTCCTAATATTTATATATAAAATAGAAGGAGTTTGTAATATTGTCAAATATTAAAAATTTATATAAATTATCACATATTATTTATAAACATAGAAACAGGATGTATATTTTATATTCCTTATATTTAGATTATATTTCACTATATTATAGAATACATATTTTATATAAGACATATTTTATATAAATATGTATTATAGAATGATATAAAGTTGTATATAATTACATGATTATTATTATATATTATTTATATATTAAAATATATGTATATGTTATATATGCAAAAATTTAGGCTACACATAGTATTTTATATCACATTTTGCCTTTTCTTGCAGGTAGCACAGCAGTATTTCTTTTGAAATATTCAGGTATGTCTTTACAACTTTTCTTCTGACAAATAGGGTTGTCCACCCCATGAGAGGGTTCTCCTCACTTGTGTAACACTTGAAACTGCTCTAAAATGAAAACAGCTCCTGAATTCCGCTAAGGAAGTTCTTGAAATGTAACAGATACTCAATACCCAGTTAAAAAGGAAGCTCCCAGCCCTACTGATCTATTTTCTAGCACAGATTCAAACAAAGCGAAAGAGAATTCTTGCTCCATGCTATAGGAGATTCAGATTTTTACCTTCTACTGTAATTTTTTCAGCCTGTTAGAAGCACAGGTGTCTTAGTAAACAAAAAAGCCAACTCTGAAAAACTCTTTTTTAATTTTTTTAAAGAACTTCATGATCAAATCTAGGACTTGAAGCACATTCCATAGGAGCTCACTGAATAGTAGCTACTCACCTAGTGAATGTTTTCCGACTGGATCCTAAAAATCTATAGAAATAATTCTTACAAACAGTAAGATAGAATGCAAGTCATAATAGTTATTTTAAAATATATTTTAGTACCTTTATGCGAACTTCATGGGCTTTTGGTGGGGCAACTTCTACTTCCTCAATAGAAAATGGTTTATTGGCTTCCCACATTACTGCTGCTTTGCATTTAATAACCTGCAAACAGAGCAAAGAAAAGGGAATGGCACTTGCTTTTGGAAGTCACCACACAGACAGATTCTTACATTTCTGCATGTGAAACTCCTGCTCATATTTGGCAGAAGAGAGGGAAAACTACAGGACAAAAAAACCCCAAACCCAAGCCACAACAAAAAAGCCAACACCAAAGCACAGTGTAAGCCCATTTTCCCCGCCCCCATCAAGATCATATCTGACTTTGTTCATATTTCTGTCATATGAAGTTTTCAGCAAGATGTATAATAATCTCCTAGGATAACTGGATACTTTATCTATCCTCACTGCTCCTTCTCTAACTTCCTTGGAGGATTATTTTTGCCATGTTGGATTACTGATAAACATTTGTGTCCTCTTGGAGATGCCATACTCAATGATGCCATGTATCAGGTTGTGATAAAGTCTGTATTGCCTAGAACTGCCTGTGTCAAGAACTGACAAAATTGCTAAAAAATGGAATTCAGAGCTTAATACAGGTTTATAAACATTTTATTACAGCCCAAGTTCAGCCATGAGGTGATGGCTGAGAGGACACCTATGTAAAATGACGTAGCACTATGCAGAGGTAATCTTGAAGAAGCAACAGTCCCTTTAGTGCAAGATTATCAGTGTTAGGGTACCTTGCTTCTCAAAAGGGATATTTAACTCAGCTGGGGTTATTCCCAATACCCAAGACAGCTTTTTTTGTCTGTTAGGCTAAAGTTTGGCCGTTAGCTCCGCAGGCTTTGTCCAGGTGCTGACCAGCCTCTGGACTCCCCTGATCATCTGCCACTGACAGAAAAATGCACTCAGAAGAGAGAGGAGCGTTGTCCACTCCTCATCCCAGGCTCTCAGACAGAAGGTAGCACCAGCTTCCACCATGCAAACTCAGTCCTAGTGCATTCAAAGGTAGTGGGGCCCCTCTGCCCCATATTCATTCCTGTTCTTCCTTGGTGGTCTCTGCCTATCCCAGAGCTTTAAACAACTCTAGGCCCTGCAATATAATTTTGCTTGTCACCCTTATGGGTGACACTCTATTAAGTCCTCAGTCACTCTATTAAGTCCTACTGACTGCAAGCATTCAGGTGGCATTGAGAGGGAAATTCAGGCCAATCAGTCCACCACGATGCAAGAAGTTTAGCTCATGCATAAGTATGCTGCATGACTGGGACCCTGGGACTGGGACAACTTAACACCAGTGTGCTGCAAAGTTCTCAGGGGAAAAAAAATAAAGCAGCTTTGTAGTATCAAAGCTTTTGAAGCAGAAGTAGAAATAATGTCTTAATTATCAACAAACTGTCAACTTGTTAACAAAGAAAATAATTACTAGGAAACACTAAACACATGAAATAAACCAGCACACTTTCAGCAGCCAGACCCAAAGTGAGAATGAGCACAGCACTTTGAAAAAGACAGACTCAAGAGACATTTGCACTAAATTTAATGTTCCATGTGTCAAATGCGTGATTAGTAAAAAATTCACAAGTGAGGCCAAAGATCACATTTTAAAGGGCTACATTTTCTCAGAAACTTACTTTAAAAAAAAGGGCTTATGTATTTATACTGTATCCCACATAGCACAATAATGATTTCACAGCTTGCATGTGCAAAGCACATGTAGTCTTTATAAGAACGAAGGTAGCCAAGATTTGTGGATTGCTGAGAACAATTAGACACTCGTTAACTATGTACTGTTCTGATAGTTGAGTCCCTGCAAACTTTCACCTACTGTAACAGGATCCCACAAATGCACCAACAGGACACTATCACCCATTTAATCTATTAAGACAAACACTAGCTGGAGTCATAGGGGGTTTTCTGCTCATGTGTTCTACCAGCCACAAGTTACTGCAGCAGAGGGAGGGTAGGTGTAGAAACACACCCTTTTACAGAGCATAACGGTTATGCTGCTTGGTCATGTAAACCACATGGTCACATATTACTCCAAGATAAATACAGTGAAAACAAGGCAGTTTACTTACATCACAACACTTCACTTACTATGCTCAGTCCAAGGCTGAGGACTGAACTTGGTGAATTTACCTACAAGTGAACTACAATTAATTTCGCACTTGCAGTATCTCAGAGTTAAAGAAAGCATTTTTTTTCCTCTTGTTTTGTTTGATTTTAGAACAGTGAATACAGCTGGCAGTAACAGCAAACGATCCTGGTACTTTCTTAAGGCACAGACCAGCAAGGTGCATACCTTCAGTCATTTTCCATTTCTGGGTTCCTGTCCATCAACCTCTCTTGCATATCTCTGGGTGTATGTTGGCATCTCTCAGGTAGTGCAAGAAGCAACATATACTGTCTTCAGCTGTACATCTACATCTCTCTTGTCACTTACTTTCTAGCAAAGATGTAAATACTCATTTCAGTCCCATCTCAGTACTGCATTGCATGTGATACTTACTTTTGGTCTTCATTAACTTAACCTCCAGACTTGTCATACTCAGATTTTATGACTGTCCTAACATCAGCACAATTGCACCCTGAAATTTAATATAATATTAACTATGTAATTTTTTTTAGAAAACAAACTGATAGGAATTATAAAGAAGCCAAAAATAGTATAAACCACTGTGGGATCTCAGAATGGAAACCCATAGAGCTGCTAAATACATTGATCTGAACACTTACTATGTTGTATTATATTTTAAACTGTCCAAGCGGAGATTAAAAATAGTTTGCTAACCCTGGGGGGAGGTTATTCTTATTCTGGTGCTGTTACCTTATATTGCCTCGATGTTTAAATAAATAAATAAATTATTGCCCTGAGGAGTGTAACAACCATTTCCTAGCAGAGTACAATGGCTTTCAAGTAAAGACAGCTCTCCTGTACCAGCTTCCTCCTAAACTCTCACCTGTGCTATACCTCCAGGACTTACGGTGTCCCTGCAAAGAAACTGCATTTAAAAATGCATTACTCAGCTGCAGCAAAGAAACTTTTCTAATATAAACTTTTGCTTACTTTGCCTGCCGTACTCATGTTGACCGGTGTATCTCTTTCGAATCTTGCCACCACTGATTTCTTGCTCCAAGAATTCAGTCAGCTGCAAAGCAGTCAGGCTGCTGATACCACAAGTCCTGTCCAATACACTGGAAACCCGTCTTATGAAGTGCTCCTGCAAGTGCACTGCTCTGACCTTTTAGCTGAGCCTCCCAGCTCAGAGTCCCACCGCCTAATCAGCCAAAGCACTAGAATGAAAATAAACCACCCATCTGCTGAAATATCACTCTTTACCATGCTTCTGTCTTCCCAATTCCTTTGTCATGGCCTTCCCCACCCTTTTCACATCCCACCTATGGTTGCCCTCAACATCATGGGAAGGAAGCAAAAGCCCTGGCTGGAAGCTGTCTCCTCTTTCCACCTGCCTGGGAGGCTGCCCTCCAAACCCACTACTCTCAGTGGCACTTTAGGTGCAAAGAGAAAAGGGGAGAATGGTTCTTGAATTTACAGCAGTAGGGACATAGTGAGAACATGAAGGCTTTGCTGAATTACTTCGGTGACACTTGTAAGAGCCCAGCTGATATATTAAAACATGCTATTGTGCAAGTTGCTTAAGAAACATACACTGTCTGGCTGCGGCTGTACCTGCTCCTGATTCCTTAGATTTACAGTCTGGCTACTCATTAATCTGTTGGAATGGCTGTCAGTGAACAGTGACCAAGGACAACAGGCCAATCATGCTGATGGGAAAACAAAAATCACTAAGTCAGCAAGAAGTGCTGCAAGAGGATGTGTGTTTCTTACCACGTGACACCCAGCTTGATTTGTGAGTGATTGCCTGACCCACTGGTTCCATCGACACTCGCAAGCACAGGCCACACACTTACCCTCTCCTGGCACAATGTCCTGGTGCAAGGGATTGGGTGGAGGTCAGCACTGCATGCTTTTGCTCTGGATTTCAAGCCTCATCTATTTTCAAATTATGCCCAGCATTCTGAAATCAAGATTCTTCCTTCAGAAACAAGCAAAAAAAGAGATAAAATACTGCCTATAACCTGACTAGTAATTACTAAAAGTACAGCACTCTCTCAGGTTTACCTGTATGACTGTAATTAATTTAAGAAGTGGTACAGGAAGAGGAAGCAGGAAGAAATGCAGTAGATATATGTAACCTCAGGCAGGTACTTCAGGGACAGGGTGGCATTCTAGTGGCCTCAGAGACACAACTCCAGCCTGCCAGGGACATGAGCTGTTTTGCCAGGCTAAAAGAACAGAGCCCCTGCTAAACAATTTCAAGGACCCACAGAGCAAAAAGGAGAGTCTGGCCTAAGGCCTCCTATGGAAAAAGGCTATAACATAACAGAGTCCACAGATGGTGACCTGTCTCCCATCTGTGGAATGGCACACCTCAGGTTATTCATCCATACAGTTTGCTCCGCTGTTTTGAAACTAAGCTCCTCTCCTCATCCCCCCAAGACTTTTCATAGAATCATAGAATCATTTAGGTTGGAAAAGACCTTTAAGATCATCAAGTCCAACCGTTAACCTAGCACTGCCAAGTCCACCACTAAACGATGTCCCTAAGCACCACATCTAAATGTCTACCAACTGGTTTTACTATCTAAGACTGAGGCAAAGGTGGCATTAGGTATCTCATCCTTTTCCTCTGTCACTATGTTTGCCCCCCGCATCCAATAAAGGATGGAGATTCTCCTTAGCCCTCCTTTTATTGCTAACGTATTTATAGAAACATTTTTTATTGTCTTTTAAGGCAGTAGTCAGATTAAGTTCTAGTTGGGCTTTGGCCCTTCTGATTTTCTCCCTGTGTAACCTCATGACATCCTTGTAGTCCTCCTGAGTTGCCTGCCCCTTCTTCCAAAGTTCAGAAACTCTCTTTTTTTTCTTGAGTTCCAGCCAAAGCTCTCTGTTCAGCCAGGCTGGTCTTCTACCCCACTGTCTTGTCTTTTGGCACACGGGAATGGCCTGCTCCTGCGCTTTGAAGATTTCCTTCTTGAAGAACGTCCAGCCTTCCTGGACTCCTTTGCCCCTCAGGACTGCCTCCCAACAGACTCAGGCAACCTAAACAGGCCAAAGTCTGCCCTCCTGATGTCCAGGGTAGCAGTTTCTGCTGACCCCCCTCCTTAGTTCTCTGACAATCTAAAACTCTATCATTTTGTGATCGCTATGCTCACGACGGCCTCCAACCATCATACCACCCAGTGTATCACAGTGTAATAACATATTTTTGCTTTATACAGCAGTGGTCATAATTAATCTCTCTTGCTGCTTCTTGAGAGTACAGAGCTACAGATACCACAGAAATTTCGCCTGTTAAGGTCATCTCAAAGTTCATAAACTAATTTCATAATTTATGATAATGCTGCAGATAAGCTATGACTGCTTGCAGAATAGCAGATACTACATATTGTGCTTGCAAATATTCTGAACTGTGTAGTCTTTGTGGCACACCTAAGGTAGAGGAACCTCAGATGCCCTGTGTTGGCCAAGTTCACATTTGGATACTATGACTCCAACTGCATCGATTTTAGCTAAATGGAAGTAACAAATGATTTCTCCTGTGTACTGCTTACAGTAATGAGGTGACAAAATATATTGTTTTGTTATAGAAAACTGGCCAGTTTAACTTGTATTCCCCCTCACGAAGTTGCTTGAACATGGGCTTGCTACCACCTTGTGCTGAGCCCCTTTTCCCACTAGCCAGCCAGCAGAGATCTCGCACTGCATCCCTGACACATTAGTTGGGAAAGACCACACATACAGATGGTCAACCTCAAAAAGCAAAAAAGACTCATCCCTCTCCCAGCTAGAGGAAAATCTGCTCCTCAACTGCCTGCACACCCCATATACCCATGTATGTCTGACCTGAGAATGGAGTGACAGCTAAAGATCTCAGAGCAGAAGGCTGGGCACCTCTGGGAAAGTGCAGGCAATACCACTATCACAGAGGATGCTTTGTCAGTCAAGTTGAAAATGTGAGGTGTGCTGCAATTAAAAGATTGGTAGGATAACACAAAATGTCAACACAAAAATAATGTATATAACACCCCTCCCCCCAAATTCTCCTAGTAAGGTCTTCAAGGTCTTCGTTTTGTGTACTCTGCATTGAAATACATTCAAAACAACATGACTTGCCTTCCTGTAAAGTGCTGACAGTTCTACAAAGCCTCAGGAGGTAAGACCTAGTGACTTGCCCTTCCTAGAAAAACTTGTATCAGAATGAAGTATTTCTAGTCCGACTGGACTATTCCTTGACAGTTACCTTTCTCCTTTCCTCCCTTATTCTAAAGTTCCCATCCCTTTTCCTTATCGGTCTCATCTCTGATCCCTTTATGTTTCCTTTCCTCTCAAAACTCTCCTCATCTCTTTAGCTATATGCACATCAAGTCCATGAAATTTTTTTTTCAGGGAATGGAGCTGAGGCCATCTAGAAACCAACTCCTTTGGACAGAGTGGGTACCTCCAGTGGATAACACTGGGCAGTAGATCCTGTCTGCAGCCTGTGCAGGGGTAGGTGGCATGATCTTTAGGAAGAAGGTGGCAAGAAAAAGGACTGCACATGGTGCCAGTAAAACATGAGCCGACTTGCATAACTACGTTGCAGAAGCTGCTTTAGAGAAGCTGCTCTGCCAGATTGCTCAAGATGCCGAGCGTGGGGCCCAGGCTCAAGGTATACAGCGGCCCTCACACCCAGGGGAACTACTGTGCTGCCCCTTTAGGACTTGCTCACACAGACCCTCAGGCTCAATGCTTTGCTCCAATACTTGCCAGAAAATACTTAACTGATCCCTAGAAGCCATCCTCTCCCCTTTTAGGGCAGTTCACTATGAAGAGAATTTTTCTCTATGCTTATCTACGTATTGTATTCCAATTAAAATATGATACGTAATTCCTTTATTGTTTTTTATCTCACTTTGCCCAACTGAACATGTGGCACTAATGTTCTCTCTCCAGTGATTTATTAACCTCAGCAGATCCCAGTGAAATGTAGCAACAGAGGCAGAAGAGAAATACTCTTTACAGAAAAAAGCTTTTAAGGACAATTATGCATCACAGTTTTAGCAGCAACTATACATTCTACCCTACAAATAATAAAATGCACATTAGCTTTAGCTAATACTTAAGCATTTTTAAAAATTGGTTACTTTTTCCTGCATCTACACTGTTAATATTTATTTTTAAGCTTACCAAGGTATGTGTTTGTTTTGTTTCAGACAGTGATTTAGCTGTTAAAAGATAAACAAGCAAATATAGTTTTAGCCTTCTGGAGGGTCTTTAAATTGAAAATTCAGCATTTCTTCCTACTGTGTGATAGCAATTTCCAAGTTACTCTTTTACAAGTCACTTCTTACTCTTCAGAACTTGATAACCACAAAAGATTCAGCTCTGGGCTCCACAGGTTAGTGGTAGATGATACAAAAAAAAAGCAGTATTTCTTAAGTCCCACCCTACACAGTACAGAAGCTGTGACTGCTCAGCCCCTCTGTATTTTTCTACCTGCACATTTAAGGATATTGAGCTGGGTTTGGCTGGGATAGAGTTAATTTTCATCATAGTAGCTAGTATGAGGCTATGTTTTGGATCTATGCTGAAAGCAATGTTGATAACACAGAATATTTTCATCTTCTCACTCCACTCCACCAGCGAGGAGGCTGGGGGGGCACAAGAAGTTGGGAGGGGACACAGCTGGGACAGCTGACCCCGACTGACCCAAGGGATGTCCCAGACCATAGGACGTCACGCTCAGCATATAAAGCTGGGGGAAGAAGAAGGAAGGGGGGGACATTCAGAGTGATGGCGTTTGTCCTCCCAAGTAAGGGTTATGCGTGATGGGGCCCTGCTTTCCTGGAGATGGCTGAACACCTGCCTGCCCATGGGAAATGGTGAGTGAATTCCTTGTTTTACTTTGCTTCTGTGTGCGGCTTTTGCTTTGCCTATTAAACTGTCTTCATCTCAGTCCATGAGGTTTCTCACTTTTACTCTTCCTATTCTCTCCCCCATCCCACTGTGGGGAGAGTGAGCGAGCTGCTGTGTGGGGCTTAGTTGCCGGCTGGGGTTAAACCATGACAGATGTCCAAAGGATTAGGTACATGAAACACTGCAGGTGCTCATTAGTATGAAGTGCAGAGATAAAATGGAGCAGCAGGTAAGATTCAGAGCTAGCATGCATGGCAGGTCAAACTAAACCTGTTCATACAGCTTTGGCACCATATCTGAAGATTATACAAATGTGCATGACAAGGCAATGGATCTGAATTAAGCAAGCATGGGATGATGACATCCAGTTTTGTGAGGAGATAAACAAAGACTTGCAGAAATAAACACCAATACCTTCCCAGAACACACAGAAAATAAGTAAATTGCTCAGGGGACAATGCCTTATTCATTTTAGTAAGCTGAAGAACAAAAGCCAAAGGTTGAAGCTGCATATTGGCTAAACACCAGTTATGAAAGTTTGTGGGTTTAGAGCAAGTATTAAAAAAATTTGAAGAGGAAAATAATATCTAAGGAGAGTACTGAATCAGGTATGAACACTACTTTTTTAAATAATGCCTTTTATCTTCCTTTTAGGTCTCTGAAAAATCACAGCCAAGTGAGAACTGAGAACAAAGCACATCTTACACTGCTTGAAAGAAAAAAGGAACAAAATGGAATGAGTATGAATCAACAGTTTTATTATATACTAGCTTTAGGAGTGTCAGCAGCAGATGGTGTTGTTCCAGCTAATGGAGCTACCTTCTTGGAAGAGAGACAATTAAGCTATACATTTCAACGATGGGCCAAATTTTAGTCAGCCTTAGATTTGGAAGTTATACTGAAGTTCACCTTTACCTTTCAGAGTAACTTATCACAAGAAGAATGTGTGCTTACTCAAAGCTTATTTTAAAATCCCCCTGCAGAGTAAATAGATAGTTTCCAATAATATGAACCAACACCAATAACAGCATGGTGAACCTATGATCTTCAGTGTGATTACTTAATGAGCTGCATGCTGGAGCTATGACATATCCTGAGCAATAAAAAGTTCTGTTTAAATCAAAGAAATGCTGGAACTCTTCAAACTTCTCTGACTTTATCGTCAAGCTCTAAGGATTTTAGGAATGCCATCTTCAAGATCTGTTTTACGAACAGGGAAATGCAATGTTAATTCACACAAGCCACCTAAATCTGCCCAGTGCACAGCAGAACCTTTCCCTAGAAGTTCTGCTGCACTGAGGTACCAACTTACTGATTCAAAACAGATTAACCTCCAAATGTGTTCTTATAGCCATCTACATCACTGCAAAGTGTGCATCAGCAGCGTGACAGTACCCATAAAACAATATGTGTTTACATCGTCATCCATCTATTGATTTTCAGCTAACTATGCATTTAAATAGTTGATACCTGATCTTTCTCGAAGCTTCCAACAGGAAGGTTCAGGTTATTAAGCAGTTTCAGAAAAGAGACAGATGTCAGTAGGTAACAATATTTCAAAGGCAAGCCCCATAGTCCTAGGCTGCACTTCAGGCTATTTTCTTTTTTAGTTCCTTGGCTCTGGGGTGCAAAGAGTGGGCACAGCCAGTCTCTGAACTGCAGCTGGCAGTCCAACTGCCTCAAGACTGCCCTGAGCTGAGGTGCTGATGTGGGTTTTTGGAATAACTGGTCAGTGTAGATCCCCTTGGCCAGCTACAACCCTGTGCAGCATGCTGGCTTGTACTGCAAAAAATACCATCAGTGGCCAACTTCTTGACTGAAAGCCCCTAAGATGGGGTTTTTAAGAGAGGCTCTTTTCCACTGAAATCATTCAGATGCCCTCCCACAAAGTCTAGAATCAAACACAATTGCTCCATAAGCAAATACAGGGTCAATGATCATATGTGACATGGGACAGGAGTCTATGTAGAAACCAAATCAAAGATAAATTGACCTGAATCCAGGAAAAGGACAAGCAGAGAGCTAGTACACTAACCTGCAGTAGTACAGTGTTTGGGAAATTACCACAACACAGATGCAGATGAACGCTGCTGGGGTCCTTGACTTCAGAAATCTGGTAGATCTGTCATGTCCCACCTATAACCAGGGGGGCTGAGTCTCAGTGGGAAGAGAACGAGACAACAGGCTTACTTATGGCACCTTGCTGTGACCTCCCTGCTGCATGCCACTAAAGTTAAGTTTGCCTATTTCATCCAGAAGGTTTACTTTCTGCCAGATCCCCTTCATACTTCCTGCTTCTGAGACTTTCTTTTCAGGTTCATCAAGCCATACTGTCTTTATTGCCTTTCTAGCGTTTTATTAGACAGGTGTAAAGATCTCTGGATGTATTCTGCTGTTCAGCAGCTGCTCAGGATTGCTGAGTAATAGTTCTGGCAGCACCTGAAACTTTTCAAAGCTCAGCAATGAAAATTAGAGCTTTCATAAGCAGAGCAATGATGTCTGATGGTGAAACACTGTGATCATATTCTTCTAGAGCTTCTGTGCAGCTTTTCTTTTTAATGTTCTGTTCTCCGTCTCCCTGGTGGCCAGGGAAAAAATTAGCTTAAACTGAAATAAGGAAGATTCAAATTACACTGCAGAAAAAAACTTCCCCTGGGCATGGATAGCAAAAAAGGTAGATTGCTTGGAGATGGTGTGCCACCATCACCTTGGAGGTCTGTAAGAGCTGGTTAGACAAGCGTGCCAGAGCTGATCTTCCCTGGGGACAGCAGGGTGAAGCAAAGAACTGCCCTGCCTATTTTTCTACAGTTTTGTTAACTTTGTGCAGCTGAAGCTGGGATTCAAAGAAGGATTTTTCTTTAACAAACGCCTGAGAGCATGGTGAATATTTATTTGTGTTACCAGAAACTAATTTCTTGTCTTTTCCTACTATAAAACGGTACAGTGATTCATCTCTGCTTCCAGTGCAATGCTTTAGTGGGCCATGCCTGAAATATGCAAGTGTGTCCATCTTGAATATCTTGAGAATAAGACAGCCAGGCCTGTAGACTGCAAACAAGGAATAAATGTGCTTTCTTAAATAACATGCCACAAGCTAGAACACCAGAGTGTGAATCAGTGCTATAACTTGCATACAATATGTAAATCTAAAATGCAAAAAAATTAGAAGTACATTTAGTGATCTCCAAAGCCAGTAGTACGTGCTGCCTGTAGAGCTTTGTTGGCTTTCCTTTTCAGCCCCACCTCACCTTTTCTGTGCACACTACTGTACAAGGGGAGCTGGAGGAAGGTTTATACTCACCACCAGCATATCTTTGGATCAAAACTGCAATTATTTATGGTTGTCAGGTGTCAGTAAGATAAATAGGTGGAAGAAGAAGCTCAGAGAAGCAAAGCAATTTACTGACTGATTTTAGCCTGAAATCAGAACCAAGAGGGGCACTTAACCACTGAGTAAATGTTCCTACTTGTTAAATAATCATATCTGGCATTATTGAACATACTAAATCCACTCCTGAAAGGAGTGATAAAACCATGGAATTCAGTCAGGAGGAAGCAGGTTCCCAATCAATAGAAAGCACTGATAATTGCCTTGCAATGTCTTCCAACGGGCAGTTCATGAAAGGATCCAGATCTTCAAATGTTACAGAAGCCCTTCCCCTTGCAGCCTGGAGATATTTGAACATAGAAAGATCACAGACTTTTCTCAAATTGGCTTTTATCTACCATTTCTGTTTGTTTTGTCATTATTTACTCACAGTTGCTATTTATTGTCCCAGGCTGTTCTGCTTGTAAATTGATTTTAGCTAGCAACTGCCACAAATGCAATCAAAACCAGAGATGGTATTTCTTTTGCTTGAAGAACATCTGGCACTGAGAAGGTTACCTTTGTATCCCCATGATATGAACCTGAATGCTTCCTTCTCTATCACTATAGAGCTGTAGTTGGGAATTGTAGGAATGGGACAACAAAGTGGTTCATGGTTTTACTTTACTGTAGATCTTTATGTAGGTCATAATCCTCTGAATTGCATAGGAAATCGCACAGGACTGCTACCAGGACTGTAGCTAGAGCTGCTTATTCTATAATCCATTTTTTTAAACCAAAAAGTTGGATGCCATTTTGGAACAGATATTGTGTTTGTCCAGCTTTGACTAGAAGTCTTTCAGAAGCACCCTTCCATGGACACAAAGATAGCCCCTCCTGAGAACCACTGCTTTAAGAAACATTAACAAATTTTGAAACCAAAGGAAATTGTTGGAATCACCCACCAACCCAGACTTCTTTCAACTACTTTTCACCAAGACTTTTATCAATAACTTCCAAAGCATTTTCAGCCAGCCTTTTATTACAAGATTTCAGTTGCGGTTTGATCCAAAGTCAAAAGAAATCTGTAATGCTCTGCTCTATCTGCCCTATCTTTCTCAACTTCTAGTTCTAGCTGGGTGCAAGAGCTAATGTACCTTTAAAACTTAATTCTCCAGCTCAGTTTTACACTTGTACAGAATATCTTAGCTGTTTTCGTATACAGATAGGCATTGTATAAATTCTTGGATTTGATGTTCTGCACATGCAAATCCCCAAATCTAGTTCTGAGTTTTCCCTATGTATCCACCCAACTTATATGCCAAATCTTTCTTGCCTTCCACAAGCCTTAGGCTTTTGAAAATAGGACTTCACATTAAGCCCAGACTCCTGGAGGGCAGTCCAAGGTAAAGATGGTATAGATAACTGATGTGAAGATATAGATAAGAATAAGTTTCAAGAGTAACTTAAGATCCTCCATTATGTCTAAACTGGTGGACCCAGGCACAACTTCAACCTCTTTTTTCAATTTCAACGTCAATTAGCATTTGGAAAATGTTTTTCATACAGCAACAAAATACATGTACAAAAGAGCTACTCCTTTTAAAATTTAAAAATCATCTTAGTATTTTTATAGCACTATAGTGGAAGGAATAGGGATCAGCTCTGGTGAAAGGAAAGTGTGAAAAGGCGAAGTGCCAGAATTACTGGCAGATTCTGATACCTTAAGAATATTTCAACCTTTCACCTCCCACTGAAATAGACAGGCTGAGCTGAATAAAGGAACCGTACAGTATTTAAACATCACAGAACACATAACTTTGGCAACTAACACTACTGCTCTTCACCTGGCTCGATCAATTCTCCCTTTCTCCTTTTAGATATGTCATCATCTCTTTAACATTTAACACATTATGAATTGTTGTCTTGCTGCATCAGCAGTAGTACCTCTCCATAGGCATCCTAGTCACAGAATTAGATTGAATTTCCCAGTCAATGAATCTATCCCTCTGCTTTGTAAAAAACAAAAGTTTTCCCAAATGACCCCTTTCATCAGTTTACCAAAGAAAGTTAAGCTCCTTGTACTGCATTTCAGGGAAGTGTTGTTCCAGAACCTCACTTTCATTTGCTGTATTTGGATAAAGACCATACTGCACCATGTGAGATCTTAATGGTAGCTCCCTTTTAATGAGTCCAGCTGGCTATTTGCTTAAGTTGCTTTTATAGCAACTACTTGTAAATCCCAAGCAATCATAAAAAGCTGCAGTACACCAGAAAAACAAGGTTTGCAGCTTGCACTCTGTTCTGTAGGCACACAGTTGTGGTCCCCAGGAAGCCATTTTGTTGTCATAGTTTACTCAAAAATTAACTGAACAGCAGTATGAAAGACTTCTACCTTGCAGTCCCTTCCACATCCTTTGAATTTCTTGAATCCTTCCTGCTGTCTCTTACATGTAGCAAATATGCAGTTTTTTTCTGTTAACTCTGGCTCTCTTGTGCTCTTCCCCTGTCTATAGACACAGAGGATTCATGAGGAAGTAAATCCACAAATTCATGACAACCTTGTTCGCTTTATTTAAAAAGAATCAATAAAAGTGTTTTCAGGAACAAAATATACATCTTAACATGTGCCCCATGGGTCCTGACACTTTGTGTCCCCACATGTGACAACTCAAAATAAGCCCATGCTTCATGCTACCTCTGTGCCTCCATGACAACAGCCTCTTCTCTACATGGGCCTTACAAGAAAGCAAATGGTAACAGGCCTATTTGGACCGCAGGATCAGAAGCTAGCAGCTGCATGGACCCTTTCTTAGAGCTTCTGCTATCAGCTGCCTTCTCTTCTTGAAAAGATTCAATAGCATCTAGCCTATAAGTTATCCAAACGTTCGTTGTAATGACAGTCACACCAGTCACACTCCTCTTTTTCCCCTCCAAGTGTAAAAAAACCTTCCCACACTTCTTCCATTTATTGCTTTTCTCCAACTTCTTGTGGACAATGCCATATATTCCCACTTCTGCTGAATACAGAAAGAGAGTGTGCCCTATTTTTCTGCAAAAGACCTTAAAATCATGACGAGAAACTTCCACGTAATTTATTGTTGATCTCAGAGCCAAAGCTTTTATCCTCCTCTTTGTTCCCAATACGGCTTGCAAAACCAACAAAACCAACAAAAAGATTAAATGAGTAGCAGTCACTCACAGGTACAATGTCCTGAAATAGTTGCACCTGGAGACCACAAGCTAATGGACTGCTACAGCCCGCCTGAGGGACCAAAGGCACTGATTCTGGTCCACCACCACGTTGAGGGAAAAGTCATCTCTGGTAGCTGTGCTTTCTGGAATATGAGCAGTGGTAAGGAAATAGGAGCCTGTGAAACTGAGAGACACAAAATATCCTGTGCCTTAGTGTCTGAGTCTATATAATAATGCTTGTAAACTTGGAGGGTTTCTAAGGAGACCTGAAAAGTGTACTGGAGTTGCAACTTCAGTGTAGCAGGAATCTTGTTTTTGTGGACAAAGCACCATTGCAGATATCTCTGGCAATAAACAGTGGCCACATTGCAATGTAGATTTCTAGATTTTCTTCCTGTTACTAGAATCAAACAGCAATCGCATGACTACATTTAAGATCCTTACTGATCAATGCCTGAAAATACATTTTTATGCTTACTCATTTAACCCCATTAACCCTACTTGATGTTGACCATTTCACCTGTTGAAACTATGTAGCACTGCACTTGTACTCTAGAAAAAATCATCCGTAAAATCTTGTCCAAAAGTATGAATTTTACTGAACACAAAACCCCAAAGTCAGGTGATTTTATAGTCCTGTGCACAGCCTTTTTTTTCTGTGTACACATGCAAATATTAATTCACTACAGAAATCAGTTACTTCTGGTCACAAACATTCTCATGTTAAAGAGGAAGAGTGCTAAAAACATAAAGGATGAGCTTTATGAGGTATACAAGCTCTTCCCTCTGCTAACATCAGGCAAAAGATGTGGCTGTGCTGCCGCCATGGTAGTGCACAGCTCAGAAGTGACAACAGAATCGGTTCTAGAATCTCCCCGCATCACCAGCCCTGCCTGTCACAGTTGCTCAGCAGAGCAGACAAGCCAAGCTGCTGCTCGCTCAGCTGAAGAACCCTACCCAAGGAGAGACATGAATCCTTGCTACAGGGTGAATGTTACCTGCTGCAGCAGGCAAAAAGGTACCGCCAACCTAGCATCCAGCTGAGGAGGTCCTCTACTGCGCTGCTTCTAAGGTAGTTAGACCTTTCTGTCCATTCCAACATCACTTACACATTTGCCGGGTATAGACTGAGAACTAGTGAAAAAGCAAAAAATGACCCAAGTTTCATTTTTTTCTCAAGAACCCATTAGCACAGTCAGATATAAGACTACTCTAAATAACTGTTGTATGCATCTTTCATAAGGAAACAGGAAGCCTTTAAGTATTTTTGAATACTGCAATGATAATCGACATTTTGTGTGTGATTTTACCTACAATACAAAAATGACAGTGCTGGTTGGTAACACTGTTCTGTCAAACGTCCAATTGTTCACAGTATCACTGCATTTAATTCTACAAATTTAAATATTAACAATGTCATAAGTTGCTATTTTGGTAAAGTAACACCTCTAAAATCCCCAAATCATATTGTACCAGCAATTATTTTATATAATACTCTGAGGTTGCTAAATAACTAGTAAGATTCTAAAAGTATGTTTCACAAGACAGTTTATATTACCAAAGAAAATCTACTCAACAATTTATTAAAGAAGAGAACCCTCCCACATGAACTTAATTTTAAAAAACTAAGTTAGATACAGTTAGTCCTTTATAGGTAGCCAACACAAAAACGTAAGTAGGATTATGTAGAAAATCAGAAGGCCCAGAATAAAGAAAGTATTTTCTGCTCCTACAAGTTACTTTATACACTATTTTGAGTAAGCATTCAATCTTAAGCATATGGAGAGGATATTTTATGGTAAATACTACACATTTAAAAAAATTATAGGGGTTTGGAAAAGCTAGTCTCCCAATTAATTTTTTTTCAAGTTATAAAAGTTGGCTGAGAAATACAAATGCAACCAGGATGTTACACAAAACAGCCATTTTCATTATTTCATTATTCAATCAATCCACTACAATCAAAATCAGAAGATGTGTATTTTTACTTTCAATATCAGGAGATATAGGTATTTAAAATTTGAAAAAAAAAAAAGGATGAGCTTGCTGCGGCAAACACTGACCTTGCGCCAGTTGGTTTGTCAGGGCATAGGATGACCCTAACACAAGACCTTCAACTATGGAATTTATACTTTTTGGTTTCAGTTGGGCAAGCCTCCTCATGTCTGTTGACCTATGAACATTGCAAAATCCGTCAGTTCATCTGAGTTTTTCCCCTGGTCAGACATAGTTACGGAATAAAAATGTAACCTTGCAAAACATTAAGAGCTGCTTAAAAAGATATCCTGTCCTTCCCCAACCCTCTTCTCTCCACATATTCCTTAAAATATGCTGCTTCCTGATCCCAACAGATAACTGACACATGCTTATTCCATTCTCAGCCCATCCAGGCTCTTATCATCATCAGCTCTTACAGGTGAATTTCTTGTATTTGAATTATAGAATGGATCATTGAATCATAGAATGGATCATAGAATGGTTTGGGTTGGAAGGGACCTTAAAGATCATGTAGTTCCAACCCCCCATGCCATGGGCAGGGACACCTTCCACCAGACCAGGTTGCTCAAAGCCCCATCCAACCTGGCCTGGAACACTGCCGGGGATGGGGCATCCACAACCTCTCTGGGCAACCTGTTCCAGTGCCTCACCACCCTCACAGTAAAGAAATTCTTCCTTACATCTAATCTAAATCTACCCTCTTTCAGTTTAAAGCCATTACCCTTTATCCTATCACTACATGCCCTTGTCAAAAGTCCCTCCCCAGCTTTCCTGCAGCCCCCCTTTAGGTACTGGCAGGCTGCTCTAAGGTCTCCCCGGAGCCTTCTCTTCTCCAGGCTGAACAACCCCAACTCTCTCAGCCTGTCTTCAGAGGAGAGGTGCTCCAGCCCTCTGACCATCTTTGTGGCCCTCCTCTGGACCCACTCCTCCTTATGTTGGGAGCCCCAGAGCTGAACACACAGGACTGCAGGTGGGGTCCCACCACAGCAGAGTAGAGGAGCAGAATCACCTCCCTTGACCTATCGGTCACGCTTCCTTTGATGCAGCCCAGGATACGGTTGGCTTTCTGGGCTGCAAACGCACATTGCTGGGTCACGTTGAGCTTCTTGTCAGCCAGTTGTAGCTGGTTGCCATATTACACATAACAACCACATGCATTCAATATTTTAATGTGTGGCATTTCTTTCCAGAGTAGCAATGGGAATGACACCTTGCTCTTTGGAGTGGTTTCCATTATTTAGCTTATCTGTTTCAGTTACAATTCTATTTTAATCAATTCCACTGCTCAGTTTCTTTGAAATAACAAAAAGACCATCTCTTCTAGAATATAAATGTAGACTCAGCAGTCTAAAACTACCATCAATGAAACACCAGTAGATTTATGCAAGATATATTTTAACCCAGAAAAATATTTACTACTCTGTCCCAGAAAACAGTTTATATGGGCTCATTGCCCATGGGTTTGCTCCCTAACATGTACGTGGATCATCGGAGTATCAAACTGTTCTCTGCTGATGCTTACATAGTGTTAGAGATTAATGTAGGCAGCACCAAGCTCTGAAAAGCTTAAATATTAAAACTTAAAATATTTTCATTTTCTGTTTGAGTATTTATGACTCTGTACTGTTTTCTTATACTTGAGAGATGACAATCACACACCATTTCTCATCAGGTGTCCCACTTCTTTCACACTGTAAAATTAACACAAAGACAAATATCAATCAATCTTTGCTTCTAGAACCATGTAAACTAGCCCTATGTAAATGTAGTTTATTATCTGAATGGTCCTTTGCCGTTTAAGTTTAATACTCTGAGCTTTGACTTATACAAATATTACAATAGCCATGCCAAATACTCCAGCAGGGGATATCAATGTTTTAAATACAACCTAGTTCCCATAAAAATCCAGTATGTCATAAGATTGTTGTCTTTTACACCACCACTTTAGAGAAACTGATGGTGATGTGCACTTCTAGCAATATCAAGTACATCTCTTACAATGCTGATCAAATGTGTGGTTTTTTAACATCCTACAAGTTATTTAAAACCCACAATCTGCTGTGCATAAAATAACAAAACAAGACTATTTAAGTAATGAACTCATCTGAAAACAGAGCTCAGATGGTTCTTGAAAGACCATGTAGATTAGCTTTTTTCCCAGTGCTGGATCAACTCTCTGTACCATTCCTAAGGGATAACTTGTGCTCAAAGGCCTCCAACGATGATCTATTCCATTACCATTTCAAACTGTGTCATACTGTCAGGGTTCATTTCCTCAAAGAGACTAAATCTCCTGCTCAACCTTACAGCTACTTTTTATGTTCCTGAAGACTGTTACTATGTCTACCCTCACCCTTCCCATCGTGAAGCATTACTTCTCGTCTTGTCAGCTGTACTCCTGTTTCCACAGCCACTATGATGTTTGCCTTTCCTCTGCTCCCAAAGACCAGGATATCGCTAACTCACATTCACTTTGTCATTCACTATTCTTTGCAGGCTTTTTTTTTTCTGCAGAACTGCTTTTTTGACTCGTCACTTGCCATCTATGCTGATCACTACACTCAACTGCGTGCCAGTTCTTTAAAAGCAGTCCCCCAGACTGACAGGATCATTTTCTAATTCTCTTTTTTCGGTGTGCTTGTAACCCTCCTCCTACCTGCACATTTAATGAGTGTACTCATGAAAGTTACATAGTAGAGCTGACTCTGCTATGGATTGCTCCCAACAGCTTTAGGGAGCGGAAAACATGAAATACATTTCATATGAGGATGTTGATCTATTTTTGTCTGTTTGTTTGTTTTAGCCAATATGCTGTGGACTGAATTTCTCAAATTTGCCTAGTAAAATACAAACGCAGAAATACTTTTTCCACTATTCTATTTAAACCCTAAACAGAAAGATTGTTCCATATTATATCCCCTTGTGGGATATACTTGAATTTATTTTTTTTTAATAGTTCCACTAAAATACTGCCTGGAAATATAAGACCAATGACATTTCCTAGCATAAACTTATACTTTGCTGCAATCGCAAAGTCCCTCAGCAAAAAAACCCCAGATTTCACTGAAGCAGCTGGGGAAAACTTGGCCATTGTATCTCACTCAGTACTTTTTAAATCCAGTGAGCCTCTCTCCAGTGTTTAATTTCCACTTCACTGGATTAGTGGTAAGTGGCAAAAGATTCAATATAGATTGGACAGTGGAGCATTCAAACAGTGTTTCTCCAGAAGGACTTCTGTCATGGCTCCCATGGGGGACTGTCAGGAGCCTGCGGTTATGGGTGAGACCAGGAAAATAAAACGCAACAACTCATTGCAGACAACACCCATCACATTGGGTGCCTGCTCTACAGTAACACTGCAAATTGTCAGTCTCTTCTCAGGGAACCTGTTGCTCAGCCGCAATGATTTACTGTAACTATGTTGACTGAGCAGCCAGTAGGGACTTTGGTGAAGTTGCAGCATGGATATATTTTTATATATATGCATGTATAGTACATATATATGTGTATATCTGTATTTAAGTTTGCGGAAAGCATATATTGATTTTGCACCGTCATATACGGTGATGCAAACATTGGTTGGAACAATTTAGTTACTTCCTTGTCAGATTTGGAAACATGCTTGGCTATGAGTATACTGTGCACACAGCCCAAATGCAAGTTGTTTATACCCATATGCATGTGTAGAAAACACCCTTCCACAGTAAAACCACATGTCAGAACCAGTCTCTGGTTGAGAAAACTTAATGGAGTTACACTCCAACCCTGTCGGTGTTGACACCCCTCCCATGCCTCATAGGTAGCACCGCTGCCCTACCCTGTCTTCTCTTTCTTAATATGAACTTCCAGCACCTCTATCCCCCATTCCCCCTGCTCTGCCTTTAGAGCCAGGGACTGCTCACAGCATCAGAGTCAGGGTGTCCTCAAAACTCTGGAGCATCTCTGTTTTTGAAAGCTCCTAGTTCTCATAAATTCATTTCAAGGTCTCCTACAGGAGAAGAAAAGCCTGCTTGGGGCATCTGAGTCATAAGCAAGAAGTCAATAATTACAGGTGTACACAGTATCTCCGTTTCACAGAAATTATTTATAGAACAGTGCCACAGAAACAGCCACCTTATCTATTTTACAATGGAAATCCTTGGAACTGCCCACCTCAATGAGTATAGCTCTCAGTAGCATCATTTACATTTTATTTGTATATAACACATTTTACCGCTGCAGAACAGGCAGCAGAATCCCTTTACCATGACTACTACGAAATATACAACTTAGCAAGCCTGGCTGGAAACACAGATTTCATGTTCCAAGTGGCCTGGAAGAAAAAACACCTCCTAGAGACAGAAAAAATTCCCTTCTTTACCCAGCACCATCACCAGGCAGCACTAAAAACCACATGAATAAGGAAACTGAAGAAAATTATATCAAAGTTACCTATTCTGTGCATAGATGGCTTGTGTTGTAGCTCCTGACAGGACTGCAGATATGGCTTTAACCATATCATGTTCAGAGGGACCCTCCTGTGTTTAAGTTTGTGCCCACTGCCGCTGGTCCCATCACGGCACCACTGAAGAAAGCCTGGCTCTGTCCTCTTCACACCCTCCCTCCATGTCCCTCTTGTACTGGGGAGCCCAGAACTGGACCCAGCACTCCAGATGCGGCCTCACCAGTGCTGAGGAGAGGGGAAGGGTCACCTCCCTCGCCCGGCTGGCCATACTTAGTCTAATGCAGCCCAGGACACCACTGGCCTTCTTTCCCATGAGGGCACACTGCTGGCTCATGTTTGACTTGATGTCCACCAGCACCCCCAGGTCTTTCTCTACAAAGCTGCTTTCCAGCTGAGTGGCCCCCAGCACGTACTGGCGCAGAGGGTTCTTCCTCCCCCAGTGCAGGACTTGGCAATTCTTTTTGTTGAACCCAGTGAGATGAAGGACGGCATGTCTTTTCCAACCCAAGAAATAGAAATTTCCCTTTACTTTTATTTAGAGACTTTGGCATCCAGTATTTGAGGTGAATCCAAGGGAAATAAATAGAAACTCACACTGCAAGTACATTTTTCAATTAGCTGGGAAAAACTGTGCACCACAATGTTTTACGGAAGCATTATTCTTTTCCTATAAAGCTAGATTCTAGTCTTAGCCATACTATTGGCCTGGTGTGAGATCAGACTGTGGTCCATAGTCATTGGTATCAAAACCTCTTCTTCCAAGGTTTTAGTGAGTTGTGAAGGTGTGTATTGTAGAAATTAACCAGTTACAGCTAATACGATAAATACACAGACTACAGAAATTACACAAAGCAGCTCACTTAGCTAGGTTAGTTATTACATAAAGCAGCCAAACAACAGAAATGTTTCAATAATTTATCCCTTGCACAGGTGTATTAGCTTCAGTTTTCAGTTATTTGAGACTAAATTACCATGACGAACAACAAGTAAAGAACTTCTGTATAACCATGTTCAGGGACAATGAATTCAAACTGGAAGAGATGCAAAGGTATGCTACTAGCAGGGCCAAACAAAAGAAAGCCACAATGCTAAAAGAAGCTATAAGCATGTGGCTTACCCAGGCTAACAAAAGGGAGGGTAAAAGGATATGGCTACCTTCCAAAAATAAATGCAGGATATAAACACTAAATGTGGGTAAAACTTTTTGCAGTAACTGGCATTGCTTGCACAGGAACAAGTCGGGGAAAGGAGCCTAGAAATTAAGAGAAGACTAATCAGATCCAACTATCATAAATAATCTTGATGGCAGTACTCTCCCCCCTCCTGCCCCCCCCTCCCC